>JAGFPH010003971.1:66058-89123 GCA_018207615.1 Philaenus spumarius | reverse complement strand
AAAATGTAAAATAAAGGATATAATAAATTCAAAACATTGTTTATTAATATGAAGAGAATATATGATTTTTTTGTAATATGAAGAATTTCTAATTTAAGTCCCTTGGAGACTGTAAGCCAAAATCTGCTAGCAGCACCACGCCTTACAGTTTCTTTTTAGTATTTAATTTACTTTAGGTTAACCTTTTTTAAACAATTGTTTACCATGGTTTTGTTTTGAATCTTTGTTTTTAAATTTAACATTTTTTAATTTAGTAATGCAATGAAGTCTAAATCCCTCTAAGTTCATTTACAAACATGCAGGGTGCGGCAGAAAGAACTCCCTTATTTTGGGGAGCTAATATAAACAAAACCAAGTAAGACAGGATATTTTTATTTTCATTAACAAAGAGTACACTTAATGCCGTTTAAGAATGTGCAATATTAATGTGTTTTAAACAATACGTCACTCAAATGGCTGCCTCCGTTGTTTGATGCATTGGTTGAGTCGTTCTCTGTAGTTGTTCATTACCTTACGAGTGATGTCGGACGTGATTGCTTCAACTTCTTCAGTTATCGTGTCCTTGAGGGCTTCTAAAGTTTGAGGGCGCTGTTGGTACACCTTGGACTTCAGACAGCCCCAAAGAAAACAGTCACAGGGTGTCAAATCTGGAGAACGTGGTGGCCATCCAATATCACCACGTAGAGAAATGACATGTCCAGGAAACATTTCCCTCACCAATGACATTGATTGAAGTGCTGTGTAGGGCTGTAGCGCCATCTTATTGGAACCACACATTCTCAAGGTTATTAAACAGTTCGCCTAGTTTTGGCTGTAGGAAGTCACGGAGTATAATCAAGATTCTTCTCATACTTTGCTCAGATAGTCGCAAGGCCATCGCTTGCTTTCTTGTGGAACGTCAAGGAGATTGTTGAACATTTTCTGATCCTGTAAAAGTCCATCATAGACCTTGGGCAGGGCCGGTGCAAGGAGTTTTTCCTGAACATGCGAGAGTCATTTTTGGCGCCCCCCCTCTATACACAACAACCCCCCCCCCCCCCCCTATATAATATGTATATATATTTATATATCTCCTTATTGCAATAAAAAATGGGTAGGGCCTACATTATCAAATGTATACCAATTGAAATTATTTAATTATATAAAATTAAATTAAAATATAACATCGAGCAACAATTTTAAAAATAAAAGTAAATATAAAATAAATATTTTTTATACATATACAGTGTATTATATATATAGCATAGGTCTTTTTTACCTTAAATAAATGTATGATAAAATGGAAAGTTAAGTGGTTAATTTGTATTGTTTTAGGGGTTGTTACCACATTTTAACCCCTTATCAGTACACTACAAAATTCAAATATTGTTTACTTTATATATATATATATATATATCTTGTAAGAAATGAATGTACCAATTTCCAGCTCTCTAGATTTAAGGGAAAGTTATATTTAATTTGTATTGTTTTTGGGATTGTTATCACAATTTCACCCCTTAGCAGCTCAGTATAAAATGCAAATATGGTTTACATTTTATACTATCTTGTAAGAAATAAATGTACCTTTTTTCAGCTTTCTAGCTTTAGAGGATGTATAATAATTAATTTGTTTTGTTTTAGGGGTTGTTGTCACAATTTCACCCCTTAGCAGCTCAGTATAAAATACAAATATGGTTTAATTTTTATATATATCTTGTAAGAAATAAATGTACAAATTTCCAGCTCTCTAGTCTTAATGGATGTATAATAATAAATATTTATTGTTTTAGGGGTTGTTTCAAAACTTAAATCAAAATGATTTATAGCCTATGTCTCATTCCAGTTCATGATCTATATGTGTGTCAAATTTCATTGAAATCTACGCAGTACTTTTTGTGTGATTGATGACATTCAAACAAACAGACAAACATACACACTTTCACATTTATAATATTAGCAGAATTAATATTAGTGATGTTAGTATAAAATGTACGGCGGTCTCGTCTTTAGAGGGGGGAGCGAATTTTTCACTAAAACCAAAGGGCGCCGATTTCGAAAGGATGGCGCCCTATACAATACTGTTTGTTGTACCTGTGCCTGATCTTGTCTATCCATAAAGAGGCGCCAAAAAGAAATAGGGCGTTTCCGCGTTTCTTTTAATTCCCGAAAAGGGCTGTCGCGTCTGTAAGAGGGCGAATTTTTCAATGAAACCAAAGGGCGCCGACTCTGAAAGGATGGTGCCCTATAGCGGTGTAGGTTGTCTGTCTTTAAAAAAGCGCTAAACATAAACAGAAATAGGGAGTTTATTTTAAAACCCGAAAAGGGCGGCCACATCTTTAGACAGACATATTTCGGTGGAAAAAAAATTTTCGGAAAATTTTTAAGGCGCCTTGGTCTTGATTGGAATTTTTGTCTCCGCGCGGCGTCGGCGCCCCATGCGTCCGCATGTTCCGCATGGTCCTTGCGCCGGCCCTGACCTTGGGGCTTCTCTTTCAATGCAGAACCAGTCTCGAAATGAATAAATGGTTTTCTTATCAGGAACAGGGTCCCGTCGACCAAGAGCGAACCGAATGCAGAAGGCCCATTGAGTAGTTACTGGTGATCCGCCATTTTGAATAAACTGCTCCACGACAAAAGCAGGATGTTCACCAGAACAAGCCATGTCGTACACTGAAAACGTCACGTATGCAGCTATTTTATTCACACCCCCCACCCCTCTACTCCATCGGTCCTGCATCAACAATGGAGACAGCCAAAAGTCAAATGTGTGACGTATTGTTTAAAACACATTAATATTGCATATTCTTAAACGGCATTATGTGTACTCTTTGTTATTGAAAATAAAAATATCCTATCTTACTTGGTTTTGTTTTTATTAGCTCCCCAAATGGGGAAGTTCTTTCTGCCACATCCTGTTTTTAGTAAATCACACATTGTATTAAATGAAGCCATAATGTTTGCAGTACAAGAGCTATACATTGAACCCGTTAATTCTCACAGGTTTGGGCGAAAGCTTAGCTTCATCCTGTCTTGCCTGCTCTACATAGTCTCTGGTCCTGCTGCTGGTTTTACAGAGTCGTATCTGGTCTTTATAATTGCCAGATTTATCATCGGTGTTGCTGGATCAGGTGTCTATGAATCTGCATACACAATATGTGAGTAGGACATGTTAGTGTGTACATTTTGTGTTGATATCTTATCTTCTAAAGCGAGAGATAATTGTTTGTCTGCTAAATGGATCTGGAATCTCCGTCTAAAGATTTTTCATTTTTTGATTTTAAATAGGGCTTTTGGCAACGAGAAATCGATTGGAAATGGTCACCAGTCTGGGAAAATTCGTTTTCTACGTCTTTTTATTAAATTAAAAAGTGAAATTTGTCCATTTTAAACAATACAAAGCACAGCTGATGCAAATGTTTTCAATGCCATTACAATAATCATCTGCTTTCTTTTAAACTGTATATTTTAAGCCTAATGTTGTATCTATTTATATTTACCATGGCAACGAATACTTCTGCTAAATAAACATACCCTTTATTTAGTTGTTTAATGTTATAGGCCTAACCTAAACGATGTTCACGGAAATTTGCAATAATAGTTATTGACGTGAGCGAACTAGGCCCTAGGCCTAAATCGATATTGAAATATTAAACATTAATTTAGGCCTGACTTATTTCTGAGGCATAGCGTTGAGATTATGGTTAATCCTTTAAACTGCATTTTTATTACAGGTAAGCCTAAAATGTTGAATATACCGTTTATTTAGTTATTTAATGTTATAGGCCTAACCTCAAAACTCAATAATCCAATATTTATTATTGAAATCATAGCCCTGCTTATAATCGAGCTTTAGCTCGGTCTCCTGGTACTTGTTATAATACTAGAGTAAACTCCTGCGTGCTCCGCACGCTATCCCCGTTGGAACCTTCTACACACATAATCATGTTATGTTTTTTTTATAATAAAAGTGTAGGATTAATAATAACCCCAAAGCTAAGATGGTAAATAATGTTAAATATTCACATCAAATCATTTCGTACATTCTATAACAGCAGTTATAATAAAGGTTAAAAGAACCAGCAAGGCTCACGTCTACACTTTAATAAAAACCTAACCTAAAAGTTAGAAATACAAATAATTGCTTCAAAGTTTGAAATCAGCTGTTAATGGAAATATTGGAGCAAACACCTTGTCTTATCTGTTATTTTATTCAATTGGTTGCTATGGTAATAAATGTAAATACATGTGTTGGTTCATCAGTCTAGGCCTAACCTAAGATATTTTCCTACTAAATTTACAAATATTTAAATAAAAAATGTTTTTATCAAAATGAGTTATAGCTTATGTTACTCAGGGATAGTGTAGTTTTTTATTAGTAAAACTATTTGTTCAATCGTTTCTATAGTTCCAGAGATTACCCCCTACATACAAACAAACAAATTCTACCTCTTTATAATATTAGGATAGATAATTGTAGCCTAACCTAACAATTTTACATAATCAAAAACAACCTGTGCTAGATCCTAGAGAATCGGAAAATCAGAATTTGAAGATGAAAGAAAGCATCGTTTAAGAAAAGTTATGAACAATTAACTTATAGTTTTATTGGAATCTTATTTATTGCAAGCATTTTAAGTTTTATATCCAAGGTAATTTGTTGCTGTAAGGAGTAAGAACTGGTCTGCAAATAGCTTAGATGAACGTATAAATAAATAGAACATTTTTTAAATATTGAACATTTTAGACTTAAATTATAAAAAAATTACCTTTAAGTAAAATAATCTAGCCATGGATAAGTGAAATCACATTAAAATAACTTAGCCCTACTATTATTTTTAATGTAATCAATAATCCAATTTAGTGATCGCGAATAATATTATTCCTGTTTGTTTCATTCTTGGCAAGCATTCTTCACTACATTTCAACCTTTTTCTTATCAATTGTAACATAGAATGTTAAAAAAACAATAATAATATTTACTTTTGATTGCATGAAATGAGTTGAGTTATGCAGGATTTTTAATGGTAGATGAGGGAACGTCCAGATATTCTTTATATGAAAATTGCATACCGTTTCATGAGTTTAGCATTCTTTAAAATTTCATTTTAACGTCTTTATTGATTCTGGAGGAAATCAACTATGACAAACAAACGATTGATCCTATAAGGGTTGCATTTTCCTTTTAGATTACGGAACCCTAAAAAATAATGAAATATTTTGTAAAATTGAAAGCTGAACTTGTAAATTGGGACGGAGTTTTCATGGAATGTCTAAAGATACCGTAACAAGCGACAGAGACAGATGACCGAGGCAGTCAGTTAGGAAGGGAGACCGAGACACCTAACTGCGTCGCTCTACAATTTAACTGTGCAACCGAGACACTTGACAGTTAGTCCGAAGTAGCAGTTGCTACATCGGCATTGCAGAAGATTTTGTTGAGAAACAACACTAGAAAAGGCTACCAGTGAAGAAATATTAATACTAAGAAGGTTACTCGAAGAAGAAGAAGATGATGATTTATTGCTTTGTTACATATTAGAAAAAAATAATCGGAAATGCATAAGTTCTCTATTTAAAACAGGAAATGAAAAATGATTCTTCAATTTGTTAATAATTATTCATATATATCACTAGAGGACCAAAAGTTCAGAGGTTATTTCCGACTGAATGAAAAACAGTCTTATGTTAACATACTATGTTAGTATGTTATGTTACCATACTATATCCACAACAAAACAGAACAAATACGGACAGTGCACGTCGAGAAATAAACTGAAAATGTTATGAAATGCACAAATGTCGTGGGACGCCACTCAATACTGTTTTAAAAGTTGTCTCGCGAGACAGAGATGAACGACACATAACTATCGCATGTCTCTGTCTCAAGCTGCAGAATGATCTTCATATAATTACTCGGGTAGGAGTCCTGAAGCGACCATACTCTGTCGCCCGTCTCTGTCGCTTGTTGCTGAACGGTAGCTTAACACAATTTTAATATGTGAGAGATTAATTCATAGAATCGGGTTGTTTAGGATGATAGTATTAAAAGAATTGAATATGATTGAACAATATCTGATTAAATAAAGTCACTGCAAGTTTGTGATTCATTCCATTATTTGTATTGTTTCAGTGACGGAGATAGCTGTAAAGAAACGAAGGACAGTATTTGGTTGCACTTTCAACTTAGCTTACCCTCTTGGCTATGTTTTGCTATCGCTTATTGCTCTGCATTACCAATCTTGGAGGGCTTTACAGTTTGCCATATCATTGCCTGCTCTTGTGTTACTCTTTCATTGTTGGTGAGTCAGCAAATTATTTAGAAAATAAATTTAAGCTCCAAAACGCTAAGGTTAGGGGTGAGTTGTTAACTAACTATCAATTAAATACTTTGGATAAGTAGTGTACTGTAGCCTTGAAGTAGGAACTGTGTCTGGTAGGGGCCCTCCCTTCTACTTTCTTTCCAAACCCGACTTGGGGTCTCCCTGAACCCCAAAAAAAATTTTAGTGGAATTATCCGTGTTGGTGCTCCCTGAACCCAAAAATATTTTTAGTGGAATTATATTTGTTTTGGTGCTCCTGAACCCCAAAAAAGTGGGTTTTTGGTGATGTGTGTCTGTTAGGATGTGTACAGAGCTGGAGACCATACCAACGGTCCGATTTTGATGAAATTTGGTATGTAGGTGTAGTTCTGGAATATCTCCATTCGTTTTTTTCTTCATTTTTGATTTTTAATGGGTTTTACCCCCAAAAATGGCAAAAAGAAAGAGAAAAATCAAAATGTCTCAAAAACGGCTCAAAATATTTTTATAAAATTTGGCTTATTTGTAGCCCTTAATGTACCCTACTATATTAAAAAAACCGCATCTTTCTAAAAATTCTCGTTTATGTAATAATAATAATAAATGATTTTTGGAAGTTTTTGGCCAAAAAGGGGGTATTTTTTCAAAAATTTTCAAAACCTTTTTTCATGCATCTATACAGGCCTTAGAATTGACATGTTTGGTGCAAATTTGTTTGAAATCGATCGAATAGTTTTAATAATAATAATAATATTTATTTGTTACTCTTCTATTTTAATGTGTGTGTCCCTCCTACTTTAATACAATTGTGAATCACAGTGAATCTGTTTAATTATTTAAATATGTTTGTGAGAAAGTATGTGGCAGTTCTTGGTACTAAGAAAGGATTTGAAAATATTTCACATTTAAGGGTTGAAACAACCCCTAAAACCATAAATATTGTTTTTTTTATATCTCAAAAAAGATATGGCCTAGGAATGTGGAATTTGGTACACATATTGCTCATAGGCCATAGAGGTGCATTATAAGAAAGAATTTCAAAATATTTCGCGTTTAACCCTACAACTGTCAATGCTAATTTTTTTCGATGAAAAGCCGTTTTTTGCGTTTTACAAGCATTTTTTCAAAAATTCACCAAAAATAGTAATTCTATCCCAATCCACAAGTGTTCCATAGCTTTTTTGTAGGAAAAAGTTCAAAGAATTCATACATGCCAGTAAAAAATTTACTCATGTAAAATTGTAAAAGTTATTAGCTCATGAAACAAATAATGTTCAGTAACGGAAGAAAAAGTTTAAACTTTAGGCGTACATAACAAGTAGTAAACATTTTTTTGTATTTTTTTCGTAAGTCTAAAAAACTTTTGTAATTTAGTTCTAAATAGAACTGTATAAAAACATTTATCTATTTCAAATTTCTTAGTTTGAAAACACCAGTTTTTATGTTCCAAATACACGATTGCTACTAACAAAACTAGGCCTAGTTGTAACGTAATTTACTAATATATGCTTTGCCCAAAAATGAAATATTATTATAACAAAGTGTAGAGAATAAATCAAAGAATTGAACTGTATACTTGTATATTACCATATCATAAAAGTGTTTTACTTAAAATCAATTGAATTACAAAAGTGAGATGAAACAAATGAAATCTCGTGCGGACAAAGGAAATTCAAAATATGACCGTTGAAGACAATGGAAACAGCCGTGTTTTGCAATCTTAAGCGGTAGTATGAATTCTGTGCAAATATGAAATTTCAACTGCTGTTTGAATAACACCTAACCAGTCAAATTTAGTTTGCTTTATATCAAACGAAAGATTGAACTTTGGTCTATAAATAGATATAAAAAAGTCTATTGAAATAATTCGAATTATAAGAGATATCTCGAACGCAAAATGTGCTGTTTTATTGGTTGAAATCTGACCAATTGCAAGGGTCTACAAAACGCCCCACAACTTTTGAACTATTTGTCCGATTTTTGATTGGATAAAGGTTTCAGATAGGTAAAAGTGTGATGAATCCTTCAGTATACAGATATAACTTAGAAAAATACCGGGTGGGCTGTATTGAGAGACATAGAAACTGGAATTAAAGGTCGTTTCGGAGCATTAAAATTCGCGCGACATTGGCTTTTAGAAATTTCGAAAACTGCAACGATGATTACGTATGTAAATATACGTTTTAGAAAAAACTTGTAAATACAAAAGATAAAGCGTAGATCATTTCCTTTCCAACGGTTTCTGATTTATTGCGATTGGATGATTTTTAGTGGGTGAAATATTCAATACAAGTTGAGTTGTCACAGATTACACAATTCACTACGGCAGGGCGTTGAGATCACTCAATTTGAGTGGTCTGACAGTTAGAGGGTTAAGAGTTGAAACAACCCCTAAAACCATAAATATTGGTTGTTTTATATCTAAAAAACCATATGGCCTTGGAACGTGGAATTTGATACACTATTGCTCATAGGTGCTAGAGGCCCACTAAGAAATAATTTTGAAATATTTTGCGTTTAAGGGTTGAAACAACCCCTAAAACCATAAATATTGCTTGTTTTATATCTCAAAAACCGTATGGCCTAGGAACGTGGAATTTGATACACTATTGCTCATAGGTGCTAGAGGTGCACTAAGAAAGGATTTTAAAATATTTCACATTTAAGAGTTGATACAACCCCCTAAAGCCATAAATATTGTTTCTTTTATATCTCAAAAACGATATGGCCTAGGAACGTGGAATTTGGTACACATATTGTTTCAACTGGGAGAAAGTATGTGGCAGTTATCTGGTACCGTTTATTAAATATGGCAATAAAAGCATGGTCTACAAAAGAAATTATAGATTTGAAAGAGAGTCCCCAAAGTGTTAAGAGACTAATTAATGTGTTATTGAATACAGTGGACTAAAATCTAAAAAGAATCGCAGAAAACAAGAAGTTATTTATTATAGTTGTGAAACATCAATTGAGAATTTCACAGTAATTTAGAGAAATTGTGCAGAAAAACTTTTCCATTCTTGAAATTAATTCACTACAGATACTGTTACAAAAAACATTTTATCGTTAATATATTGTGTTTCCAAAAGGTATTTACCAGAGTCTCCTCGATGGTTGATGTCACAAGGGAGACGGGCAGATGCTTGGAAAGTTCTAAAAAGAGTAGATAAAACATTATTACCAGTTGAACATTACCGCAGTTGTAACTTAAGGGTAAGTACACAATTAAATAGTTTTATTTAGTTTTATAATTGCATACTCTGACACTTTTCTAAATATACAGGGTGTCCCGTAGGAAAGGTGCCAAACTTTGGGCAATGGTTCTATGGGTAAAAGTAAAGAGAAAACCAAGAATAGTTTTTTTTTTCCAAAAACCCTTCGTTTCCCAGATATTAGTAATTTTGTTTCTTTTACAAAATAATTCATATCTAAAGAACACTTCAGTTCAAACTAGGCATGAATTTTAACCTAACAATGATCTGTTTTAAGAAAAATAAGCGATTATCCAATGCGTTCCAAAATGGTGGCTGTTTAAAAATTTCAAAAACCTGGTTACCTTTAAACCATTCGTTTAACAAAAAATGACAAGACGCGTTTTATATAGCCCTTTCAATTTACTATCGGATGTTGTAACTGTCAAAATAATCGGATGAAGGATAATATAAAATAAATAACTAATGAGCTTGACTTGTGAGAAAGTAACTTAGATAAAATAAAGTTAGGTAACTCAAAACTTCAGTTATAGTTTGGTTACTGTAGCCTGTGCATCACTGAGGATGGCGACATTGTCGTTGAAACGCGTTTGAGGTTAGTAAACGTATTTATTGTGAGATTTTGTGTTCAGATTTTATTTTATCGAAGGATAATAGTTAAGGTCTAATAATTGCTTTAACCCGGCGTCCTATACGAATACAGTAAACTCAGCAATATGGTGGGTAGTTTGCTGTTATTACAAAGAAGTTATTTAGTACAAATTTTAAATTGTTCATCGTACCACTTTTAATCCTTAACTATAAAATACAGAGTAATTATCAATTTACAGCGTACGTACCCACCATATTGTTGTGTTTACTGTGTTGGTATAGGTTGCCGGGTTAAACAAACCAATAATTATTACACTTAACTTAACTATTATAGGTCAGTTTTGCCCGTTATGTAAGCATAAGTTTTAGACGGAGGTTTACTGTAATTATATTATTACATAGTGTAGAGATTAAATGGATTTAGAGCTTTCAAATAAAATAGATGTTTATGTATACGTATATGTTTGTGACCCCTCTCACTAAAGTTGGAGCCAAGCAAGTAGCCCCTTCGTAATAGCCCACTAACTCTTGTTGTATAGAATTAAGATAGCTTATTACTAATTTTTCTCCTTTCAACTATGTATGTAGGAAGTTTAAATTTCGTTAAGTTTAGGTATTTATAGATAAAAATTTTCTTAATGTCAAGGTGTTTAGAAAAATGTATATTTGTAAAATTTTGTTGGTCGGAAATTCGATTGCATAAGGTTGATGGAGCACAAACTACTGATCCTGCCTGGGCCTGTTTGACTGTGTATTTCCGTTTCATTTACTGTTGAAATAAATTGTCTTGAAAGAAACTATACCGGGTGTAAATTTTCAAACAACCTTTGGTAAATGTTACTAACATAAGTCAAAATACTTTTTTATGTGGTTTAGGGTTTCAACCCTCGCTCCTAAATAAATAGGGGTTGCTGGGGTAGTTTTTTATTTTCAAATAGCAACCCCTAGCAAGTTGCATATCATTTTAAAGAGGGTAAAAAAAGAAAATGAATGCCACAAACTAGACCTCTCTATGACTTCTTAAACTAAAGTTATGGTAAAAAATGTATCACCGTAATTAGATTGTTGAACTATCCCCCACTAAAAATAACAACAAACTCTAAAATTTAACAACTAAGCTCTAGAGTGACCGTTGTCAGGAAATATTTTCAGTGCCCTTAGCTTAAGTCGTACACTGCTATTTTTAGTGGGGTATAGTTCAACAATCTAATTACGGTTATACATTTTTTACTATAACTTTAGTTCAAGAAGTCATAGAGAGGTCTAGTTTGCAGCATTTCTTTTCTTTTTTTACCCTCTTTAAAATGATATACCACTTGCTAGGGGTTGCTATTTGAAAATAAAAAACTACCCCCAGCAACCCCTATTTAGGGGTGAGGGTTGAATGAAACCCTAAACCACATAAAAAAGTACTTTTACTTATGTTAGTAACATTTACCAAAGATTGTTTGAAAATTTACAGTCGTTCAAAAATTCAAGAGGGGGGGGGACCTTTATGGGACACCCGGTATAGTAAAAGCAAATTCACTTCGCATTTATGCATTTACAGAAACAAAACTCACAAAAGCAAATACAGCCACTGTTTAAAGTAGAATTACAGGTCTCCCACCAGCATCTCAATAACAGTTGGAGAGTATGGCTAGTTGCCATACTAAACATTGATACTATAACTTCTTAGTTTCGTAGTGTTTTCCATTGGTAGCACATGACTTGACGCAGTTATTAGTCGACATTTAATAGTGCATATTTATTTGTGGCAGACTAACTGGATTGTTTTTATTCTGTAGACAATCCTTGTTTTTTCGCTGTTCGCACACTGAGAACGTTGTTAATATTGAAACATGTAGTATGTATGTGTAGTACACCAAAATTTTATAGTGCTTGTTAAAAGTCACCTAAATACAATCACTTTTAACAGTTATTTTTAATTTTGTATAGTAATTTTTTTTAATTAGAAAAGAAGTTCCAGAGTATGCCTAAAAAGCCACAACTTCGGCTTCACCCAACCATTTTTTCTCCATCTAATGCCAGAAAATAATTTATTTTATTTTAGTTGTAACTTGCAACTCCGATAGTCAGTTTTGGTTGGAATAAAAGGACTTAAAATATTCTGTTTTACGTTACAAAATTTGCGTGTACAGTCCAGGATTTGTTCAGCCTTTTTAATTATTGTGTATTTAAAACAAATTTAAATTTATTTTAGGTGGAAGACAATAACAACTCAAGGTCCTGGTTTAAACGGCTTTGGGAATCTTTGAGTAAACTCTTTTCGATATTTAAAACTACCGAACTACGTCGCAGGATTATCATTTGCTACATCACATGGTTTGTGGCTGCGTTGTCATACTATGCTATTGGTAAGTTCAGGAAATATAAGTTATGTTACCATTAAATTTTGTTATTTCTTAGTATTTAATTTCAATATAAAGTTTATCGGAAGTCAGACAATTTTGTTTTTTAGTTGTGAAGTGCAGTTCTTTCAAAGGTAGCTACTTTGTTCCTCAAATTCATACAAGATGTTTTTTTTTTAAATGGGCCACCATTGGCATCTTGTAAACCATAAATCTGACAGCAAATTTTAAATGGGAAACCTTTCCTTGTTTTTGGAGAAATTACAAAATATGTAGTCAAAATATTTGTAAATGGCAGCCATTTTCCAATATGGCAGTCAACTTTCGAACTTCGTATGGAACACCTTATATTTTATGGTTATTTTGGATTTTACAAGTCGTATTAGGACTTTTTTGTTATTGATGTAATTTTCACCATACTACTAACCGTTTAAAAGTTAGAGGGGTATAAAGTTTTAAAAACACCCTAACTGAGCGGAAGATATTTGTTTATGGAAATGTTTTGTACCAATGAAAACACTCTTAACACTAATAAAACATTATTTAGACAAACAAATAACATTTTAAAATCAACAAATCCGTTTTTGTTATTTTTCAAAAACCATTATTCAGAGAATTATCAGCTGATTCAGAATCCAGAATTCAGTCAAATAAATATAGGGTGTTGCGTAAGAAATTTGATAGTTGGCCACCATTTTCCAAAATAAAAACATTAAAAACTGTACTTTAAAATGAGAATTTGTAGCCTAATAAACAGAGGGCTTTCGTTAAACAACAATTTGCAACGCTTGGAATCAACAGCAGAATTGAACATTAATTTGTTACCAACTTAATTTTTCATGTGTAACACATTTGTAGTTTTGTCACTTAATTCCTCTGAATTATGTTTCTTAAAAATGAACAAAAGCTGCATTTGTTGATTTTAAAAAGTTGTTTGTTTGTCTAAACAATGTTTTATTAGTGTTCATTGGTTGAAAACATTTCCCTACGAAAATATCTTCTGCTAGAAAAAGTTCCAATAATAAAAATAACTAACTTATATCAAACATATTAATAAACTGAAAAAATATTTTGGAATATTTTATAACATGGTAAAATTGAATAACTTACATTATAAGTATTACAAAATTTTATTTTTATTTTCATTCATTTCTCATTCGCACAGTCCACACGAAGTGAACTTCGGGTGATAGGTTCGTGGTTTCTGTTCCCGTTATCATTCGAAGATCATCAGCTCATAACCTAATTTCTCATGTATTCATTCTTCACATGTTTTTAAAGCTCATGTACATCATAAAAGAATTTACACTTCCAATATTTAAAAGCCTATAAAATACGGCAAGAGGCCTGCGTTTGGTTTTTCTGCATGATGTAAAAACTGTGCACTTCATGTCTAATAAATCTGCATCACATTTTGTAGTGTTATAAAAGCCAATTCCTCTGGTTTCTTTTTCTCTTCATTGTTCACTTCATCATCACAGTCCAACAATCTACGAATTATGTCATTGAAATCAGGATCAATAATTTGACGTGTAGTTATTCTAAGAGAAACACACTGTCACTCAGATCTACATAATTTCAAAACTTAATATATACGACCAAACATTTGATTGTAACTTAACAAAAACTATGCCTATAGGTAGAGCAGAGAGATGCAGGAAGGTGTTAAGTAGGTCATCACCTGCGGACACTCAGTATTGTCACTATTATAAAAATAAATTTACCCTGGTGCCTGAGAAACCGATGTTTCATATTAGTGTTAAGTAACATAACACAGACTTAAATTAGCTGAGATTTATATTAACAATAAAAGCATTTATAGATATGTTTAAATGTTTGTTGCTCAAACAAGATAATAATGTTAATCAATGTAGAAATTGCTCCCCCCCTCCTGTGGCAACGCTGATAAATTATACATCGTATTTAATTAACTTTGAAAATTGACCCAGCAGAACTTCAGAAATATACGAAAAACATACTCCATTTAAAAATGAGTTAAAATATATAAGATTAGGTTTCACTTCTAATAGCTTAATCAATTTTTTTAGCATTAAATGCAGACAACTTCACAGCCAACCGTTATCTGTACGTTGCCCTGAACGGAGCAGCTGAAGCGCCGTCTTATATCTTACCACTTCTGTTGCTGACATGGCTTGGTCGTAAATCTACAGCTTCACTTTTGTTTCTTATATCTGGATCAGCTTTAATTTCAATTCTAACTATAGCTCAAGGTAAGGTTTATGTAGTATAGTAGTCAAAGTATAGTTTTAGAACTTGTATAAAAATTTTGTAGAGTACGATTTATACTGTATCAAAGGTACTTGGTAGGATTTCACTACACACACAATATTTAGTAAATTCTTCAAAATTTGATTGAGTCTTGCCGGTCATGGTTTCGCCAGTGATGGCATTGACAAGGCAGCTTAACACAGATCAAGTACCTGCCAACGGTACAACTGTGAACAAACGAAGTTAAAATATTTCCTCAAAGAGGGCAGCACATTATGGAGTCTATAGTGAATAAAGTCGATTAATAAATCGGTTGCGGAAATGTTTTTCTAAGGCCGTGGACTAAACTCGATTTACGCACTCAATGGAAAATGAAAAGTTAAAAGGTTAACTAGCCTGATGATAGGTCCCACGATGTCCATTGATTCCTTGCCACCTGAACGATAGAAGGCTATTAAGACTCTCCTGTACCGTTCAAATGCTTCACATTCATATGTCCTTGGCAGTTTCCTCTTTCCCCACAACACATCCGACATACTGCATCGCCCTGGTACTCGCCTACAGCTTTCTTAGGTTTCCTGAGCATTCCAGGTCCTGTAATTAAGCCTTATTTGACCTTATCCCAGTTGTAAAAGCCTATTAGTAAGAGTCCCATCCAGGGGTTTACTCGTATTTTTTCCAGTACCGGAACAGCAAAAATACTCCGCCAGAAAATTTTTGAAACTTTCACTTCTAATACTGCTCCCATTTTACGTATCTTTCCCGAGTGTAAGGGTGAAGATAATATACTTACTTTTATAAGAAAAGTACACATGTATATGTGACTATTTTTGTACTTGTATATAGCACATAGCAAATTTTAGAGACACACTATTTTAAGCAAAAACTTGGCAAAATGTAAAAGACTGTAAGAATAAACAAATTTTGTGTAGTCTATTATAGCAAGAAATTACTTTTCTTATATAGTAGAACTCCAATTATCCGGATTAATTGGGACCTGAACCGATCCGAATAATCAAAAATCCGGATATTTGGATTTTTCTCGAAAAAAGGCAGTTTTTATTAGAAAAACGTAAACAAAACACAATAGAGAACATTTACGGCATTTATTATGAAAAAACAATATCAATGACAATGTTTACATTACGTAATATTTACAAACAATACTAAATCACTTTTTTAATATGTTACTTACCGCCAGCAATCCTTTTATTTGAAGTTTTACCTTCAATACATATATTCCACAACACGTTCGAGCTAATAAGCCAGCTTAATAGGAAGTAGACAGCTGATAAAGCACCAGTACACTGTACAGTGTCAACCTAATAACATGTTTGAACTTTATTTGTGCGCGTGTGTCGTTTGTGTTTTATGTGTTTTCTATAAATTATGTTGAACGTTTTTAAATGTGTTTTGACCACCCGACGATGGAAGAACTAAATTCCGAAACACGTGTCGTGGAATATATGTATTGAAGCTAAAACTTAAAATAAAAGGATTGCTGGCGGTAAGTAACATATTAAAAAAGTTATTTATAAGCATATCCGGTGCTCTAGATTTCATATTGTAATACTAAATCACTGTAAAATATATTATTTTTTTAACATACCAGGCAGAGTCAGCTGTTTTGCTACCTTAAATTAATTCCGCGCCGCCAAGTCTCGCATCCGTTTGACTATGTTCTTATTCAAATCTGATCCAGATAATTGGCGATCAGGATAATTGGAGTCCGGATAATTGGAGTTCAAGAACAATTAATTAAAATTGCAAGTAAGCTTATCACGAGAACACAACACACAAAACAAATGCTAAATTGCTGTGAGGCCGGTGTTATGACCTTGTATTTGTGACGGCGTTTGTCAGTGTACACCATTGTTTGTATGTATTCAGTGTTGTGCTCTCATTTGGGACATTTATTTTTCAATTAATTAATCGTGAAATGAAATGAGTTATTCGATAAGTATTAATCATTAAATGTGGTCCAAATTATATCATCTTTGGTCTTATTTTGATTACAATAATCTCATCAAAATATGTTATAAGCTTTTTCATGCCGAAAAAGTTAGTAATACAAAAGTGTAAGCATCGCTGGTTTTTAAACTTTTCGGCCTCCTCGACTCTGAATCATCGGTCTCTTAGGCGGGTTTCACACCAAAGCCAGGTCGGGCGAAAATCGCTTGACCACTGATTACGCAGTATTTCAATGGGAGCTTTCAAATAGGACGCGGGCTCGACCAAGAGGTTTTGAGCCGTCCTGCCTTCCGCTATTTCAAGCAGTTTCTGCCAGCGATTTTCAGTCTAGCTCGGTGTTTCGGCCAGTGTCACTACGTTGCAACTGCGACTGTAAGAAGGCAGGAAATCCTATTGAGTGAGACTCTGCTTCAGTGCGAATGCATCGCAGATTTTGCTCGGCTTGGCTTGGCATCGCTTCGCCCGGCCCGGCTCGGCTTTGGTGTGAAAAGGCCTAATTTGTAGCCATTTGCAGCGCTTGCCGAACATCAAAAGCATGCCGAGAGGCTGGCAAAAAGGGTATCTGGTGCACCCAAGTTGTCTCATTTCGATTCCGAGCTGAGGGACAATGTGGGAGACTTTACTGTATTTGGCTCGCATAGTCGCAACGCACTGTAGTGTGGGGATATCTTGAGGTTTTTCGATTGGCAGATGTAAAATTCTGAACCGAGTGTTGAATGAGTGTGATTGAGGCAGTGGATGATCCAGTGCAACGTTAAAACGAAACGTACAAAAATTTTATAAAAAGCAGTACCAGTAAACCCCTGCTCCCATCTGGACCAGTAACTTGGCGTGGTTCTGCCCATCAAATTTGCTCCAAAGGTTAAAGTGGGTTTTCTTTGCCCAAAATATTGCGTAGGTTCATTCCTTACTCTGTGAGATGCTACATACTAGACCAATGAGTGGAATGGAGGTCCCCTTCATTGCAAGAAGGTCGGCACTTTTATTGCCAATGAAACCCTAGCGTCCTGGAATCCAGCAGATGCTTATTACTATGTTAGATAAAAACATGGTCTAAATTATTTTAAATCAACGTGAATAAACCATCAATTACAATGTTGAAATTTTATTTTGTTTTAGAAGATAAAACCCTCATCTTATTGGTCGCACTTTTGGGAAGGTTTTGTATAGCTGCTGTGTTTGCGGTAATTATACTGCAAACATCCGAACTGTTTCCTACATCCAATAGAAACTCTGCGATCGGAACAAGTTTAACAATGTCCCAACTTGGTTCTATAGCAGCACCGTACATAGTTGATGTTTTGGTAAGTTGTACTGATCTGTCAGTGTTTTATTTGCTAGTTCTTGGTTGAGGCTACAAGTATAATACCAGAAATTAATTTTGTAAGATTCATCTTCATACATTATTACAATGTATTTCGCAAATTATTTAGAAGGTGGTTGATAATTACAAACTTTGTGTTTGATACAAGTTCGAGGGAAACAACTGCATCCAAATTTTTTGTGAAAGCTAGAATTGTTAACAATTCTAAATATGTTGCTGAAAATCTCAAGGTGTACATTTTCAAAATTTATAAGCTTTTTTTTAAATGGCTTTTTATACTGTAGCAGAAAATTTTCAATCGGATTATAAAATTCACAAAATTTTCCCAATAAAAGGAAAGGAACAAATGGTGATCTGTTTGATATTGTTTCGTAAAACTTAAACCAAAATTCAATTTTTTTTTTATTTTAGTCTTGAACAGTTAGGCCTAATCTATATCACAAAATTATCTATCAATTAGTTATAAAATAATTATTGTAGAAAAACAGTAAGTTATAAGGAATTAATAATTTAAGACATTTATATTTAATTTAATTATTTTATTCATTAATCGGTACTAAAGTAAAGGTTATAATTATTACATAAAAATAAAACATTCATAATTTAATACATTTATATTTAAAAATATATTTTTTAAGCAACAATAATAGTTATAAGTAGTGGTTTTTATTCTGGGGGGGGGGGCGCAGGAGAATTTTGGGGGGGCATGATAAACTGGAAAAACATTGAAAAACTTCTGTAAACATGCAGTATCAACCCTCTCATAATCAAATACATTTTTGAACTGTTACGATCACAATGTTTTCTTTTACTTAATGCAAGAGTACTTTTTGTCTAATTAAAAAAATATGAATACATTTGGATAATAATTATTATTCTGGGTAATAAAAGTCCATGTATTAAAAAAACGTCAGTTATTGAAGTTAATTTTTTGAAAATAATATTGATGTGAGTGGGTGGTGTGAGTGCTTTTGGTTTTCAGTGGGTGCACGCTTTCTAAAAGGTTGAGAACTTTTGATCTAAAAGATACAGCTGGACCATTCAAATATATTTTCTTTTATAATAAATTCACGCTATTTTTTAAATTTTCTATTTTATAAATTTATGTATTTCAAAATAATAATCAATTATCGACCTAAATTGTTGTAACGATTGAAATAAAGAAAAGTGTTTATTTTGTTTGTCGCCATTCCAACTGCTGTTATAAATTAATATAATGTTAAACTACTTAGCGTCATCAGTAGTCAGTCAATTGTCATTTTTTTTTTTAATAAACGGCGGCCTTTTCGGCTATTCAGCCATTTTCAAGTTTTGGAGAAGAGAAACATTTTGCGTTGTCTTAGAACACTTAACACTTAATAAAATACATACATAATTTAAATAAATTATTACACAAGAAACACATTTGTAAAAACTATGTCCAGTGAGCCCGGTTGAAAATGGCTGAGTAGCCAAAACGGACATTGTTTTTTTATTTAAATACCGTACGACAATTGACTACTGACGACAGTAAGTCGTTTAACATTATATTAAAGAAAAGTGCCTACCTTCAATTGGAAAGTGTGGATATTTGTGCCCCCTAATAGATTTCAATGTACTCAAATATCAGAACTGCTTGTACATTGCATCGGCATTGCGTCTGTGGAAATGCTTACAAAAACCTAAGCAATGTTAACACAGCATCGGTAGAAATATTTGTGGACCCCCAATTAAATTCAGTGTATTCCTAATTGGAGTTATGGTAACTCAGTGGAGTCAGTGCTTATAAAAACAAATGTTTTTACCTTGTCTTAGTGTTTTTGCACTATTTTTTATTCGTTTATTCACATCTGTGGTTATTTCTAAAGTTGTTTTGCATTAATCATTAAAAATTGCCAGTATGACTAAGAAATGCTTAAAAATGGAAATAAATATTTTGTAATTGTTTTACTGATACTCTTTTCTCTATTCAGGGTGTATACGCCTGGTACATTCCGAGCACAATTTGTGGCAGTTTGTCTGTCTTATCAGGTCTTCTGATCCTACTCCTGCCGGAAACTAGAGACAAGCCTTTGATGGACACTGTCGAAGATCTGAAACAGCCGCAACACCATAAACGCGTGTCCGTGAAGAACTGCTGTATTTTTAGTTAACGGGTTATTTACAAAAGATATGATTTTATACGCGATTTTGTAATTACAGCTTTACTTTGAAAGAGTTCAGCTACGTTTTGAAAGAAGCTGGTTGTAGAAGTTTCAGAATTCGGTTGAATCACTGCATTTTCATAAAATGCAAGTATATCCTAAACTTATCCAATTAAGTATTTGTTATATTTACCGTAGGTAAGTAGCCTAAGTGTTATGCATATATTTTAAAATAATTTCCATTAAATTGTATCGTTAATGATTTTTATCATGCACCATTATTATTACATTTTATTTATATTTATTTACACTAGTTGTACCATAATTAATTATTTTTAAGGGTTTTTAGAATAAATTCTAATAAAATACCATTTTTTACGAGCACAGGAATGAATAGTTTTTTACAAAGTACAGACTGTACAAATTATCCTTCGGTTATTTGATAAATAAATCTAAAAATATGTGCGCATTGTTACTCAGTACAGTGAGTCTGCAAAATATGTTGCGCATAAAAACAAGTGTCACTGAAGTATAGAATTTAGTTTTGTTACAAAATTAACCTTCAAAGGATTTATTATAAAAGGTTAATCATTTTTAAAGGACTCATAAAGATTTTTTTTCAGTACTGTACTAATTTTTTCTCTGTTTGAAGTTGTCATTTATTAATGATGGAAGTTCAATTTTATTATTAGTTATGATTAACTTGTTTTTGTTTTTTGCCTTACTGGACTGGATTTATTATAAATAAATACCTTGTTTACGTGAAATTCTGCTCACAGTCCTGTTTGAACAAAACTGACTTCGAACAGGAAATAAAAACAATAAAACAGATAGCAATCTCAAATGGCTACGATCACGCAATAATAGATAGATTGATAAAAAACAAAAACAAACAGAACAATATAAAAAAAGACAAACTGAATATATAAGTGCTGAATACCATGGATTGTTGGATAATGCCGCAGACAGAATATTCCTAAAACAAGGTTACAAACTGGCCTTTAAAACTAAAAATAACTTAGCCAAGGCAATCAAACCAAAACCTAAAGATGGCTGCCCTTATAACGCAAGTGGAATATATAACCTTACTTGTAATAATTGCGATAAACATTACATCGGTCGAACAGGACGAACTTTCAAAACATGTTTCAAAGAGCACATTCCTAATAGTAAATCTTACCCAACCCATTCTAAATATGCCGAACACCTAATAGATACTGGACATACATATACAAATATCCAAAATAATATGCAAATTCTAAATAAATGTTCTAAAGGACCAAATATGAATGTCCTTGAGGAATTTCACATTTATAACGCCACAATTTTAAACCCAAGCTTACTGTTGAACGATAAAATCCATTTTCAGTCCAACATCTTATTTGACAATATCATCAGAACCAACCCCCTCCTATCGCCAAAATAATCTACTGAATACATTTCAATACGTAAGATAGACTTGATTAATCAGTGCGTAACTAAGGACGGATCGCAATGCACGTGCGAGTGTTTTTATCCATAAGACTATATTTATATCTTTGTTCAAATGTGCTGTATACATGTATAGTGTTTGTGTTTTGTGTTTGTGTTCGTATAAATTGTGATTAACAATTTAATGTTGTTTTGACGCGCATTAAATTAAATGCAAAACATTTTAATAATATAATCGGTTCGACAATGCCTGAAAAATAGGCGAAACGATCGTCACCGCCAAACAGAAATAGAGACATCAAACAGGACTGTGAGCAGAATTTCATGTAAACAAGGTATTTATTTATTATTAGTTATTCGGACATTTTCCATAATTTGAGTGTTAAAAATCAATACACAACGTTTCAAATCAACTCCCTTTATCAAGTGACTAACAATTAAGGGAACATAAACCTAGAGATCTTAGCCTATGTAAAGAAAACAAGTAAAGCTAAAATATTCTTACCCCTTAACCATCTACATAGTACATTCCAGAGCTAAGACAATCACAATAATACAAACACAGAAATGCACAAACACACACCTGAAGGCAAACCACGTGTTTACAGACCTGAGTCAGACAAACAACTGGCCGGGTGCCTAGATAGTGGCAGCCAGCTAGGGGAGTGGCCTATTGTGTACTAATTTACATAAATACTGTTCAGAACACAAAAATAATTTTTTCTCGCTAGATCACATAGTTCTGTATTCTTGTATTGCCAGTTATTTGCTTTGCTTAGAAAGAATTTGAATTATTTATAAAATGTTAGTTGCCCATAGATTCATTAAATTTTCAAGAAATGGATAAAGTAAATTGCAGATATTTAAAATTAAGCGATAAATGAAGTAAGTTTGTAAAACTAAGGTCAGCCTAAATGACTGGCCTAAACAAATCTTCAATGTGATTATGCACACTATTTCTCACTAGAAATCCTATCATGCAAAGTACAAATAATTTTAGAGCATAAATGTGAAATTTTAATTTGAATAAAAGATTGTTTTATTGGTTCATTTGCTACCATGAGTGGTAAAACTGTTTGCATTTCAAGTCAATTTGGTTGTGCAGTTTTACTGTATGTTGCAAAAACTAGTTATTGCCAAGTTTAAATTGCTACTTACACATCGCTCAATGTATGTACCATGGCTCAACGTATGTACCATGGCTCAATGTATGTACCATGGCTCAGTGTAAATACCATGACTCAGTGTATGTACCATGGCTCAGTATACGCACCATGGCTCAATTTATGTACCATGGCTCAGTGTCTGAACCATGGCTCAATATATGCCCCATGGTTCAGTGTATGTACCATGGCTCAATATATGCACCATGGCTCAATATTTGCACCATGGCTCAATGTATGTACCATGGCTCAATGTATGAACCATGGCTCAATATATGCACCATGGCTCAATGTATGTACCATGGCTCAGTGTATGTACCATGGCTCAGTGTATGTACCATGGCCCAATATATGTACCATGGCTCAGTGTATGTACCATGGCTCAATTTATG
>JAGFPH010003971.1:52300-66048 GCA_018207615.1 Philaenus spumarius | reverse complement strand
CAATTTATGTACCATGGCTCAATATATGTACCATGGCTCAGTGTATGCACCATGGTTCAATGTATGTACCATGGCAAATTTTATGTTTTATTACTATCATTATTACAACAAACAGAATATTTTTTAGTGTCAAATAAATGTAAACTGAATGTAAATTAAGGTTATTTATAAAATTGTTTAAAAAATAATGGGAAATATTTCCTAAAACTATTATGTGAATTGTTTGTTAGAAAATAGGTTTTATAGGATAAAGTATGTGGCGCGGCCTTCGTTCAGTTCACCCCTGCGTTGCCTTGGCGATGGTGCGACTCCCATTTTGGGTGTGCCGTCGCAAAAACAAACATTGTCAGAATGATGGTGGTGTAGGAAGGTTCATCAAATAAGGCGGTAAACAAGTTGTGGATTTAACATTGTTTATTAAATCAACTTTATCTCTGCTGGCCTTGACTTATAACTAAACTAAACTAACTGAAGGCAAGCAGGTCTACCTTGTGTGGTCTCCGACTGTTTTTGTTTTTTCCTAGCGTTCAGATCCGACTAAATCCACCATGTTGGCATTTATTGTGTCGGTCTTGCTGCTTTTTCTTGTTATGGGTAATGTAGATGGTGAATACAAAATGACTCCTAGAAGACTGGGCATTCATTGCAGTTGCGCCAGTCGCCCTTCCTCGTGAGCAATTTTGCAAACACTGAAGCGTTGCACCAGCAGATGAAACTATTACTTCTATTAGACCTGGTACGACAACTCCTCTCGAATCTTCCCGCATATCAACTATTCATTTATCTCTGGCATTTCCCGAGAGCAAATCGTACAAATGTTCGTTATAAACATAGGATGTTTTTGGAACGAAGTTCCTTAACCCGGGTTGCAGTATTAGTTAACAAATAGAAAATGTAATGCATAACGATTGGTTGCTATGGCAATGTCAAATATAAAATACGAGTAACGAAAAAGCGTTACAAAATCGGTTGCTTTGGCAATGAATGTAAATACATTCAAGAAACATGTGTTTTGGTGCATCAATTTAAATTAAGAGACGATCGGTTCCCTCCGGCGTTCAGATATTATCGTCAAGCACTGAAATACATAAAATGTTCGTTCATCAGCCTAGGATTAACCTAAAATTATTGTGAGTATATTTAATTTATTTTATCTGTCTTAACAGCAACATACATACAATAATTTTAGGTTAGGCCTAGAAAGTAATTTTAAGTTACTTCGGCCAAAGTTTTAAGGTTAGGTCTAGACTGATGAACAAACATTTTATGTTTATTGACTGTATTTTCAATGAATGGACATTTAACTGTGATTAGCATCTTAGCTTTGATGTTATAATTAATTCTGTGCCTTTATTACAATAACTTTAAACGTATGAAAACAGTAAATATTTGTATAAAACAATCTAATAATAAACGGCAATTGAAAGATTAAAATTATGTGTGTATGTTACCGTTAAGGCTGGTGAAAGAATTGAAGAAAAGGCGTGATGAACTTCGTTCCTGACGGGGGTCCCACGACCGCACACGTTTACTTTTATTTTGAAGTCCCATTCATCTTGTGATGTTATCATCAACAGCTGTAGGGACGTTGACTTTATCAGAACTTCCAGGATAATTCGTTCCCATGGAATGTGTCTTGCCAGATCCTGTCTGACCGTACGCTACAACTGAGAGATTAACTATCCTTTAAAAATTTCATGAACTAGCTTTTCGACAGCTCCATCATATACATCGCTCTGTGGCAATTTGTCTTCGAAAAAATAATTGAAGTTACATGTACTGTTAAGCAGTTTTACTTGAGGAATTCCTGGAAAGGTTTCAAAAAACGATCTGCAACCACTGTCCAACTCACGACCTAGATTAGGACATATTCTTAATGTAACTTGAACAGTGTCCATTTTCTGTTTGATGGCATAGACCGAAAACGTATAATTAAAGGGGAAGGGAGCCAGCTTGATGCTAAATGTTCAAGCCTAAGTCAGTCTGTTAGTAACCTTGGTCTGTAGCAGCCTCAAGACCACACAAAGGTAGACTTGCTTGCCTTTACCTTAAGTTAGTTTAGTTATAAGTTCGGACCAGCAGAGATAAAGTTAAACTAATACACCACCACCTGACAACACCTGTACGTCCGTAAGAGAACCGGAGTTGCACCATCGCCAGGGAACAACAAGGGTGAACTAGGCGAAGGCCGCACCACAAGTATATGTTACTGTTTTATATTGTTGTTAAAAACGTTTGTCTTGTTGTTGATACAAATATTTATTTAAAAAACCTTGAGTGTAATTATTTACATAGTACCCGTTAACACAGATTTTGTGATGTAAAATACAGTAGAGTCCCGCTTTTCTGAACTAATTGGGACCGAATAGCGTTCTTGACGTGGCAAGCAGCAGACGCGGCAAATACTCCTGACCTCGCCTTACGCTATATCAAACAACACTTTTCATCAGGTTGTTCGAACTGTCCATTTTGTCATCCCGCAGACTGTCCGTTAGCACCGCGTCATCTTGAAAAAATATCGAGAAAAAACTAAAATTCCTTCGAGATGACGAAAACGGAGGAGAAAACGGATGAACGCAACCGGCAGGTTTTAACAACACTACTATTGATTAACTGTTGTATCTATTCCTTCTGAAGGATCCAGTATCCTTTTCACCGGAAGCTTGTATCGGTAGCTTCCTTCCCGCAAAACGGATGGAAACGTGAAGGAAACAAAACCGGACAATTCCCACAGGCCCATTGGGATTAACGTGTTGTCAATTTCCGTTAACCAAAACGCAACGCAAAGGAAGCGAAAACGGATGGTGTATACTTAAGTGTGTGTAAATTATTAATTTTTTGTGTTTAGCAGTGATTAAAAATGATTCTACAGAATTGTTTAAATGGAGCTGACAGGTACTTGTAAGTAAGTAACCAGCTTTCATTCCAATTTGGTTTCTGGCATTTCCATCTAGCTTAGGCGTTTCCATCTATGTATGTTTGGAATAAGCCAATTTTCGGAATAGCGTGACTCTACTGCGGAGATGGAAAATGAAAAATAAATAAAACAAATGTTTAAATTGTCAAAAAATAAAAGAAAAGGCGCTATGTTTGCTGGCGGTGAATCGGATTTTAGCGTCATGCATTTTCTGAAACGTTCTATTCCGTCAGCTTAAAAAAGTTTTGGTTTTGCCGAGATTTGAACCAGCAGAGTCCTTCACCATAGACTTACGCCTTAGGCTGGTTAGGCCACGAACTCATTGCTAGTTTAGTATATTTGAGTTGGGTACGTAAATGCAACAGATTTTCCTACGTCTTAGGCTTAATCCGTTAATGTCAACACAATTTATAGTTTAATTGGTAATAATACCTCTGAAATGAACATTGTATTTCTTCATTTCATAAGTTATGTTAAAAAAGTTTACACTTCTCCCGCGTGGTCTTAAGCACGCAATTTCCATTTTTTTTTTTTAGGACGAAATTTTATTTTGTTTGTTACTCCATACAAAACAATGAGATACGGAATATTGAGTATTGATGGACCAAGCAATGGACCAGTGCAGTTATTTTTCTTTATATACATGTTTATATAAATCTTGTTTTTGCACTACAGGGCCAAACTTCTGCACTTGGCCATCCCTTGCATTCTCGGAAGTAATTATGTGGACTCGCCCGTCCAACTCCGTCTGTCTGTCCGTTGCGTCTGTAGATATTGCAGTAGCAAGTGCGGTCGGTGTGTTATAGTCTACTAAATAAATAATTCTGTGAAACTTTTATTCATCGAGGTAAAAATGATGTTATTAACCACGAGTTGTAGGCTTAGTAGAAATGCAATAAAGACATGGTCAAGGAACGATTGAAGTTTTTTTAAACTGATGAGCCAACAACAAGTAGCAGCTTCTGTGTTAGCGGCAACAAGAAACACCCTTTAGTTCACCATAATGACGAAAAACAAGTAAGTTTTCTGCTATTTTGTGTAGAAGAAAAGTTTTTGTGCATTGTGTATTGAAAATACTCTCAATATGCGGAATGGCATGCGAAGCATTTTGCAGCTATTCAGCACCGTCGTGAATAGTTCTATTTCCCAAATTGTTGGTTGAAACCCTAAAACATAGGCCTATAAACTTAATTTTTCAAATTTGCTCAACTCATGTCAGCGGTTCAGCTGCGTGGTCGAATTACTTATATTGAAAAGAGTTAAGACATATTTACAAAATAGGGTTTGTTTGTTTTGTTTGTTTAATCGCCTTTATTTGGGCGAAGTCGAGGCTATGAAGCCCCTTCTACTGAACCCATCAACAAAATACATAAATACTTACAAAATGTATAGCAAAATTATAATAAAGACAAATATAAAGAAAAATATAAACTAACATGACCCATGCTACAAATAAAATATGTACAGTAGAACTCCAATTATCCGGATCAGATTTGAATAAGAACATAGTCAAACGGATGTGAGACTTGTCGGCGCGGATACGATTTAAGGTAGCAAAACAGTTGACTCTGCCTGGTATGTTGAAAAAATAATGTATTTGACTATGAATTAGGATTGTTTGTAAATATAACGTAATGTAAACATTCTCATTGATATTGTTTTTTCATAATAAATACCGTAAATGTTCTCTATTGTGTTTTGTTTACGTTTTTCTCCTAAAAACGGCCTTTTATCGAGAAAAATCCAATTATCCGGATTTTTGATTATCCGGATCGGGTCCGGTCCCAATTAATCTGGATAATTGGAGTTCTACTGTAAATCATAAATAAAATATCCGCGAAATACACACCCTTATACGTTTATACACACAATAGATACTACATCAATACATACACTATACTTTACTTTTTGCTATACTTTACATACATTACATATCTATAAATATTATGCAAATTTTGAATGAAATAATTGAGTGTCATCAACAAATATTACAAAGAAAAACTTTAAATTTAAATAACAAAACTAAAAATAACCACAAGCTTCAGTGCCTCGATGAACGTAAAAGACCAGCAATAAAGAAATTATTTTATACAACATGAAAATATTCATATTACATAAAATTAATTGGAATAAATCAAGCAGAAAAAAATGTATTACCAGGAAATCACACCCTCTCTCGTTGATTCGCCAAAAACTGCAACCTAACATTCGATCCAAACTGTGATAGACCTGAACCCTCCCCTATCCGGGCAACAACGCAACAACTGAATTCCACAATCTGCAACCTGAAACTGCAAAGGATTTATTGAAGATGGATGTACGGTGGAGGGGAATTTGGAGAATTCTAGAAGCCGAACGTGTATTGACACTATGTATATCAGACATAAAATTTAAAAATGTAGAAAAATAACACGGAGAATTAGTTTTAAAAAACTTATATAATACAGTCAACAAAGCAAGATCTCTTCGATAACGAAGCTTGAGCCATTTCAATTGGTTATAAAAAGGAGTAACATGTTACCAAAACCTATGGTAAAAATAAACTGGATACATGCATTTTGTGCCCGCTGGAGCCTTAGTGCTACCTCCGCCTTCAAGTCACTGTAAACGACACAACCATAATCAAAAATAGGAAAAGGAGTGACTCGACAAGCAGAGCTCTCACCTTAGTGGGAATCAGCATTTTGTATCGTCTCAACTGTCTTAGCGAGGAAAAGACCTTGTTGCAGACATTGTCCACATGGTTTGACCAAGTAAGCATTCTATTGAATAACATACCAAGATTTTTGACTTCATCCTTAAATTCTAAGTTAATATTATTAACCTTTATATTAGGCACAGATCGAAAATCAATATTCTTTAATAAACATGAGTAGCCGATTATAATTGCCTTCGTTTTCCCTTCATTAATCTTGAGACCATGACGAGCTGACCAAACAGTCAGTGAAATAATATCTTTATTTATAAAGCTTACACATTAATCTATATTGGGAACATCACAGTGTTTATACATCTGAAGATCGTCTGCATAGAGATGGTAGCTGCAATTATTAACATTTAGGGTGGGTAATTAACGGTTGACAGGACTTGTTCTAATGTCTAATCATTAAGAATCAGTTTATGCTGCCCTAAAACTATCCCTGTGCAAACCATGAAGATAGAAATAAACATTGAACCTATAGGTGTATGGTACTCCTAAACAAGAGAGAATGGCATAAACACATGAAACTCCTAACAAAGATCTATCGACAGACAAAAGACACAGGAATCCTTTCATTACCGTGCATCTCTCTTATCAACTGTCGTACCTAATATATTTCCGGAAAGAATCCCACTTGCAAACCAAAGTCCTTCGTGGACTTTTCTTCTGTAAAATATCAGAATTTCCTTGTTTGGTGATGTCTCCAAAAAAAAAAAAACCATTAATGACGACAAAAAGCATTTCTACAGAATCGATTAAGTTCGACATCTGGAGCAGGAGTTTTCATCGCTGGTTTGGCTGCTGATTTAAATCCAGTTCCTTTCAGGACATTTAATTTGAGCGCCTGCTTGGCTCTCTGCAATGGGGCATTAGGTACGAGAGAAATGGATTAACATTTCATACCCTTACAATTAACATGAAGTACATCAAAATCTGTATTTAAATTAAAGTCTAAAATGTCATGATGTGTTTTTAAATGGTTAGAAAAACTAGAGTCATCATAGTTTAATCGCCAACTTCTATTTTATGTTCGCTTAATCTAGCTTTAAAACTACGACCTGTTTGCCCTACATAAGCTGCATTACAAATTTTGCAACTTAATTTGCACACTCCACTTTTTGAAAATTTACTAACTTTGTCTTTGGAATTATATAAAATATTTCCCAGACATTTATTATTGTAATAGGCAGGTCTACAATGCTTTCTCTTTTCTAATAATTTACCTACAGTAACACTAACTTTACCGATGTAATTAATTCTACGCCATTTATCTGTAGTTTCATTTTTACCATTATTAGGGAATATAAGTTTTTTAACATTCTTTTTTAATTTGTTTTTTAACATTTTTTCAATAATTGTAAGGGTAATAAGTTAGATGCTTTGGAAATGTTAGAAATTAAGAGGTTAATTAATAAGGACGTAAGTTTAGTTTTAAACGAACAAATAGATTTAAGCAATTCGCCACTTCTACAACCGTTGTTATTGATAAGTTTGATTCCTCCCCCATCCCTAACCTAACAGTATTTTGGCCTACCTGTACCCAACTGCTGTGTGTTGGATTTTTTCTTGTTCCTTTAGTCTTTAAGTTGCCTTTGATAATGCCGAAGCTGGCGAAACCTAGGTCGGCACGGCTCAATAAAGATTTGTGAAACATTACAAAAAGTTTTCATTTATTTATTTATATTTTAAGGTTAGAATAAATTTATAGGTGGTACCACATATTGAGCCATGAACCAGTAAACCAAGAAAAAGAGCTTTCTTTTATGTGAAATAATATAAATGCACAATAAATAATTTGTAATTTATGTTAGTGTACCTAATTGTTTTCTAAATAAAGGGTAAAATTACAATATAAACAGGTTTAGTTTAAGTTAATTTTATGGTGTGCATTATCAGTTTAAATTGCAGTCATTTTGTTGCTTTAATTTAATTTATGATTTAGTGATTTGTTTGGTATTCCATTGATCTTCAAATAATGTGATGTGCAGTAGGTTCCTGCCTACATCCTTGATTAACTAGTTTTGTAGAACATAACTTTACTAGAAATGTAACCTAGAGTAGAATAGGGATATACAACTTCTGTATTTAGACATTAATTCAAGCGAGTTTGTTCTGACACCACTAGGTAGTGTTGGTGTTAGTTTTCTTGACTATTATTACAGAATGATATCAAATGAATAATGTAATTAATAGATAGGAGTAAATATGAAACCAGCCTTTTACTGTTCTAATAATGTAGGGAGATCAATTATTGTCAATTATAGGTAAAGACAAAGGGGAAAGATTAGACATTAGCCGAGTCCACAAAATTACATGTGGAGATTGTAGTTGTGAATATGTAAGAAATCAGGTTGGTCCATTAATACTAAAATTAAGGAATATATTTTTAGCTGGAAGTATATGGTAAATCAAATTCTAATTTTGCCAATCATTTATTGGAAACTGGACATACATTTAATCCTAAAATAAATGTAAAACTATTACATATGGAAGAGAAAAGTAGGAAATTAAATAATCTAGAATGTCTAGAAATAGATTTGTTTAAAATAATCATACTCCCAACTTAAATATGTACCAAATTTGTTTCAATTCATACCCCTTGTTAAAAACCATTATGTTAACCACATCTAGCCCTTGCTTTTTCAACTAGGCCAAATTCCATTGCCCATCCTAGTCAGTTCCATTGTCACTCCCACCCCTTCTACTTTTGTTTGTATGTTAGTTTTAAGATACTTGCTGTATTTCAATTAGTAGCCTGATGATGCCTAAACATACGTTGCTCAGTTAAATAAATTATAATTGTGAAATTTTACCATTTTGTTATTTCGATCCCTATTATGGAGTTTAATGAAGTGCCGACTGTTTTTACGTTAAATTGTAAGTAAAAACTAGATCTAATCTGTATCTAGTCATTTTCTGATAGATTTTATCAGGTGATATAGCTTTGTAAAATGAACAAAAAATGTAGGGTTTTGCAGATGTTGCCTTCTGATTTTAATTTTGTATGCCTTTTATTCAGTTTTTTTTTTAAATTTGTTACAATGTTGAGATTTTTGAAAAATTTCTTCTTAGTTTTTCGTTACATTGTCCTTAGGCCTCAAACTATAGTCAACTTTAAAGTTTACAAAAAAGGATTTTTCTCTGCTTCTTAAATTGTAAATAGAATTTTAGAGTCATACCGTGTTGATTATTACTATGTTAGCCAAGTAAACATCCCTTTTTTACTCTATACTTGTAGCTTTTTTAATTGTTATTTATGTTAATGATTTATAGGAAAATATTATATAAAAGCTGAATGGGGATGACAAACCCTTTTTAACTGTCACCAAGACCTAACAAAAATTAAGGATCTGAAATGATAAGAAGACCTATGAAATTTCTTTTAGCCTATGTCACCCCAGTCTGTTAGACTTCTGGGTGTACATCTTGTATCCAGACATATATGTGATTCTCTCACACCTAGCCTACTATTTCCCTAGCAGCAAAAATGGTTGGCGTTTTGTTGGTCCTACAATATCATCCACGGTTGGCCAACAGTGCGGATTAACACTATGTCTTACGGTTGGCCAACTCACCCTTCCCCAACGTTGGGCCAACAAACATAATGTATGTTGGCCTAACTGAAATTTCACTATAATTTGCCAACAATTAACCAACTGTTCACGAGTAGAGAAATCTAAAATGAAAATTAAAGCCTAATACAATATTTATTGTCTCCTCCTGCCCATATTTATAATTCCATTTTTTATATTTATTGGATCATCCTTATTAAACTATTTCAAGTTACTATACATATATATATATATATAGGCCTATATAAGCTTTTAAAAAATGATGCAACGGATGTACATAAATATTGTGCTTTGGGTATTATGTGATAGAATAAAGAAAATTTACTTAGGCCTATAAATAAACAGTTATTTTTCATTAGAACAACTTTAATTTACTAAAGTAAAGACAGTTTACAAAACATAGTTACAACATTGCAATATTTTGGTAGTTCTTTACTCATTATTTCACTTCTTAATTTTTATAGGCTATTTAACTGAAAAAAGCGCACTATTACTAAAAGTTGTGCCATTGTCTGGGAGAACTTTATTATACGATTTTATTTACATTTTTCACTTCACAACACTAATAATTATCAACTCAACTTGTCACATTTTCACTGATCTACACATCGTAGGCCTATCTCTCCTGAAACAGAAAAATAAAAGATTTTTTAAACACAGAGGAAACGTGATACATATCAATATACTAGGGAGGAAGACCCTTAGATATATTATAAAGATGGATAAAGATGTATTATTAGCTATACATTCTTTTTAATAAAGATATGGCAGGATTAATCAAACTGCATGTAGTTAATTTAAATGTGTACGTTCAATTGCTTAAGTTTATGATATAACGAGAGTTAAGTTACACTAAAGATCCAGCATTATTTTTATTTATATCTACTCCTATATATAAATTAACATAACCTACAAATTAGAAATACAAATTAATGCTATGAAATCAGCTGTTAATGGAAGTTTAGAGGTGTAAGTAATTAATATGGTAATAAGATACAAACACTGGGTCAACTTCAAATTTAAGATATTTTAGTTAGACAGCATATTAAAGAAGAGTTAACTAAATAAATTATTTGTAAATTTTAATATTTTTTCTACAAACTTTAGGGGATAGGCTGTACATAATATTTCACCTATGATTCATAATTTCAATATTTATTCTACAATACAAAATAGTAACACACTTTAAATGGAGAACAATTTTTGATAATTTATAATAACAATGTCTTGTTTTTAGACTTGACGAATTTAAATCAAGCAAAAACTTTACCTCCGTCATTTTAAGGACAGTTCAGTTTTTAATGTAACTTATGAGAATATTAGCCGACATTACTGTACAAACATTAATGTATAAACATACATTATATTATAATAACCCTCTTCAAAATTAAAATTAGTACCTAAACTGTAAAATAGGTTAGGAATAAACTGTTTCAATAAATTTAAACCATACCGTAAAACTCAAATGGACAATATAAGCTTATAGTACCATTTTAAAACCTTAACCTAAAAATAACTATAATTCCAAATCGAAATTAAAATATAGCTGAAACACTTTTTGAAGATTCATCTCTAAATCTTGTCTTGTTTTAATTCTAGGCCTAGGCCTAAATGATGGTAATTATGATTGTCAAAAAACACAAGTAGGCCCCCTATAGAATCATGCTCTATGACATTTAAATGAAAACACTAAGAGTTAATACAATTATTAATAATAGGTAAGGCCCATGGTTTCCCGGCATCAGTGAAGTGTATAAATACTATATTTATTAAGAAAAAAGTTCAGGTTTGTGTATTTGTAGTAGTTTTATCCTTTATGTAGAAGTATCCAACATATTTTGGCGTAAGTTTACTATTCGACCCTAGCCTAATATTTTTGCAGAAAGAACCTTTTAGGTTTTTTTTTATTATTCATGCATTTCTGTTGCCATAGGTTAGCCTAGGGTCGAATAGTAAACTTGCGCCCAGATTTTTTTGAGTGTAGGCTATTTGTTTTATTAATTTTAACCTCAATAACTTGTTTATCTTATGACCAGTAGAAAAAATGCATTTATTATTCCCCCAAGTAGGCCTATAAACATTAATTAATTAGCCTACTATGGCAAATAGCAAACTGTAAATTATGTAATTATTCTTATGCATACTACCTAGTCCAGCTTGTAAAATCTTTTTATAATTAATATTTTACCTTATAGGCCTTTAAGCTAGTCTACCAAATATTAAAAATCACTTAGTTTAACCTAAAAGTTAATTTACCGGTAGGTAGTGTACAACAAGTAACCTACCACTTTAAAAAATAAAACTGAAATCACATGTTATAATTAATTGTGAACAATTATTTATTTTAAAACAAGACAAGAACTAGTAACCCCTGTTAGTATTTTTTTACTAATTTAAAAGTAAAATATATAAGTGCTGTACTTACTTGGAAAGAAAAAAAATCAATCACTTCCACTTCACAAGGCCAAAGGTCACAGACTTAGAACACACAATGGTGATAAAGTTTTTAAGAAAACAAATCATTTTCATTTGAAAATGCCAAATGACACAGACTTAATGAACACACAAGTCACTGAAGTCACAATGATGCTTGGCTCACTTGGCTGCTTGGTGCAAATGCAAAACTAGAACTTTGAGGATGAACAATGGATTTTTTGTAATGGCGGATAGAATAATGGCGGATTCGCGATGTCACCGATGCACGCTAAATGTTATAGAATCATGAACTTTATTAATAACTTTATATTACTTAATCTAACAATATAACCGATTTTTAAATAATGTTTATTATACGTAAATATTAATATAATAAGGAATTAATAAAGGATAATTTTATACAGACTAACTCCCAAAATTGGCCCAACAGAAAACTTCATTGTTGGCAAAACAGAAGGAATTATTGGTTGGGCCTCTATTGGCAATATGTTGGCACTCCAACCAACCATTCCCCAACGGTGCCGACAATTCCCCAACGTTGGGCCAACGATGTGTGCTACTTGGGTTGTGTAGTGTAACCGTTTAGCTAGAATCATTAATTTATTAAAAACACTAAAATTATGTATGTAATAGTGAAAGTTTAGTCATAAAGGGCTATTTTGCCTTTTTCCATACCCATCTGACTTAGTGACTTATGGTTGTAACGTTCTGGGGAACGTGCTCAGGTGCCAGGAAAATTTTCCACTGGCAAAAAAAAGGCTATCAGAATCATTAAAGCGGTACCAGAACATGATTCAAGAAGCTCAACATTTTTCCTTTTAGCTTGTACTTTCATACCTAGTTTTAAATACTTAGTAGCAAAGTTGTTTAATAATAGACAGAAAGTTGTTGCCAACTCTGAGGCAGTTATTACTAAGTATTTTAAGTTGGTGTTGAATAGATGGCGAAAAAAAAAGAAGATTTCTACGCTGTTGAAGAATTTATCGATTGCAATTTCATTGATTTTGTTTTTAGTCTTATATACGAACTGTCTTGTGTTCATTGTATGTACCTTGTCTGTAATGTTTTTTGTGCTTTACTGACCATGTCCATTGCAAACTTTGTCTAACAACAACAAATATTTCTATTTCATTTCTAAGAATAATAACATTAACTTTACCCTGCTTTCAAAATAAATGCAGATCTCTGGGCTCCTTCACATCTTCTCCAGTACGTCAATCCCATTTGACTCTCACCCACTATTTGTCCTAATATTGTATACACAACTTTGACATTGGAATATCTTTGGGGAAGCATTTTTGTTATCTCAATACGTTACTCAGGGTGGAGAAACAATCTGGACAGCAAAGATAGAGACATTTTTTCCAATATGGCGACTATAAGTTTAAAACGTCTAATGAAAACCTCTGTTCTGTATTACGTTTTAGGATTTTATGCATAATTTTAAGCTTTACGCCGTGTTCTTTTATAAACCGAACCGTTGCCTTGTAAATTGGACTTTAAATTTATATTTTTTAAATGCCCTATCTACTTTGGGTTAAGAGATACAGTTATTACCGGTTTAAAAAATGCTTCAAGTGACATGTTTCGTCGAGAAAAGTAGATATTTTTTTAACAAACACATATTTTAATTAGCGGCTTCAGTTTGAACTTTTTTCTGTAGGCCTACACAATAAACAATTTATAATTGAAAGTGAATCGCAAGCCGCATCCGCAATTTTGTAAAGAATATTCAGTTTTTTTTTTCAGGACTCAATTACAATAGATGGATTTATAAAATGGTTTTTAATGAGGCAGTGTTAAAACGCTAAGCTGCAAGAAATTGCACTGTGTTTAGATATGGCTATAGAGTGAAGTGCTGGTGTCGTTGGTCGCTTTCTCATTTACTGGAGCAGACCCTTAAGTTTACTAATATGTGAGTTTCAGTATTTTTAAAAATTTATTTTTGTATGTTATTTCTACTTAACCCTCCAAGTGCTAATGTCACATATGCGATGTACAAAAGTCACGTTACAGTGCTAACGTCACATATGTGATGTATAAAAGTCACGTTACAGTGCTAACGTCGCATGTGTGATGTATAAAAGTCACGTTACAGTGCTAAGGTCACATATGCGATGTA
>JAGFPH010003971.1:36032-47869 GCA_018207615.1 Philaenus spumarius | reverse complement strand
ATTGGTTTCACAGTAGCTTTCTTTATCCCTTCTTGAACTGTTGCCTGCATTTTCTTTTCCAGATCTTGAGCAGCATGGAATATGTTATCATTGGCAACACCATAGATGACTGTATCACGTAAACAACACTTGCATGCCTACAACCAAGCAAAACACTGGAATACAAATATACAAGTCTACACTAACTGATGCTCGTCCAGTTGTTTTTCAACATCAAAAACTTCTTTGTACATTGAATGTAACTGTGATAGTAAAACTTAAAAAAAAAAACTGTAATACTGTAATAATAAATACATGTAAATCTAAGAGTGCTTATGCATCATATTATTTGGTTGAAATGTTTTAGTTTTTAAAACTTAAAAGGTACCAGAACTGAGAGCATTTTATTTAAATTTAAAATCAAAATGGAACAGTTACACATTTTTATTACTTGAAATTATTTGTAATATTTTTATTTTGCATTTGAAATTAAATTAAAAAACTAAAACCTATTAGCACATTAAATTTGAATGTTTTTTGTAGTGCAGGAAAAATCTCAACAAGCACCATCTCCCGTTTTAAAATCAATGAGCTCTTTCAAAAATTGAATTGTCTTTATATTTAGTCGGGCGAGGTTAGTCCTCTCCACCTCCTAACCCCATTGTACATGATTACAGACATTATAATTACAATACATTATAATATTTAAACAAAATATAATAATCAGCAGAAAATTAAATTAATAAATTAACATCAAACTAAAATAAAGTACATTGAACAATTTAAAACAACAAACTAAATATAACAACTATCAAAAATTATATTTTAAATGAACATTAAAACACAAATGCGTAATTTTAAAACAGATTCCCCAAAAAGTAAGACAAGCAATATTATATTACTAAAAAAATTAATAATAATAAAATAACTGTCCCATCACACCCCAAGGCAAGCAAGGACACTTGATCCATTTTACTTCAACAAGAAAGTCTTAACCCTCAAAGTGGCAGACTGCAGTCTCTCGGGCGCAAATCCAACCCGCTCGAACCTTAGCGAGAATTTGCATAGTTGATAATTTAACCCACTTACAATAATCCAATCGTAATAAAACTGACACCATTGGAAAGAAAATGAATTAAAATTTAATTTTTGTATTTACAACTTTTTCGTAAAACGTATATTTACATACGTAATCATCGTTTTATAATATGTATATTGTGTTACAGCTATTTCCGCGGGCGAATCTGCATACAATTGTACTGTTATTTCCCACTTCTTCAACGTTGAAATCCCCCTACTGAAGTATTTATATCGAGATTATAAAGCTACCATTGGATTCTTCAAGATTTTATGTTTCTAATGGTGCCTTTTAATCAGATGTCACTATTTTACTCCATTTATTCCTAGAATGTCTGTAAACCCTTGCGATTGGACAGATTTTCAACCAATGAAACAGCCCATTTGTCAACAGAAAATATGCCTACTCCATCAAATGTTTTGACAGAGTGTTTTACACCATTTTGTAGAGAAAAGACTGACCTTTTTAACGGTGGGAACTAAACTAGAATAAACCAGTTTTTTTGTTTGTCTAGACAGTAGTGAAAAGTACATTATTAGAGCGATCTGTTGTTGACCGATTGCTCCGTCTCGTTCCCACATAATGCAAAGCACCCTTCTTGTAAGACCTTTACCGACGGCAAAATGTCATTTGATTCATGTCATTTTGTTATTCAAATAAAGATAACTAAAACACTTTTGTGAACTAAGGAAAAACAATTATACCGTTCTTTTCTTTGATTTATAATCTACACTTTGTTATAATAATATTTCATTTTTGGGCAAAGCATATATTAGTAAATTACGTTTCAATCTAAGCCTAGGTTTGTTAGTAGTGTACTTGGAACATAAAAACAGTTTTTTTCAAAATAAGAAATTTGAAATTGATAAATGTTTTTATACAGTTCTATTTAGAACTAAATTACAAAACTTTTTTACGCTTACGAAAAAAATACAAAAAATGTTTACTACTTGTTATGTAGGCCTAAAGTTTAACTTTTCCTTTTGTTACTGAACATTTTTTGATTCTTGAGCTAACTTTTACAATTTCAAAAGAAACTAATTTTTAGTGGCACATTCGAATTCTTTGAAGTTTCTTCTACAAAAAAGCTATTGAACACTTTTGAATTTTTGTTCATTTACTATTTTTGGCGAATTTTTAAAAATATGCTTGCAAAACGCCATAAACGGGCATTTCAGTTCTAGGGTTAAGTAATTTAGAAAACTGGACACGACTTCAGATTTAATTACTTCTGAAAGTAAGTTCCACAACATGTGGATACAGTAAAGGATTTATTAAACAAGACGGATCTATGTAGCGGTGTAACAAGCAAAGTGAACCCCTTCTAGTGCTCTTTGAACTTACATCAGATGTGAAAACAAACTTTTCAGCCAAATAACCAGGCACTCCAGTCCGTAGGACCGAATGCAAAGTAATTAAAATATGATAGGATCACAGATCGTTAAGTTTTGAGATACTAAGTTCTTTATAAAAAGGAGTTACATGAACATCGCATTTTGAATTAAAAATAAATCGTATGCAGCAATTCTGTGCCCGCTGTAATTTGTTGGCCAGAACTACAGATACTATGGTGTCACATAGTTAGGCCCAAGTCTTTCACTTTATCATAGTAGTCCAAAAAGTAATTGTCAAACTGAATTCTAGGAAATGCCGTCATTTCTGTTTTATTAAATAGTCGATAATATCTTAAAATGATCGGTTTTGTCTTAGCTCATTTGTTGACCAATCATTACCAATGCACTGATTTCTTCCAGAAAGATTAAGGTGTGGAAATGATTTGTAATATAATTATGGTTCGAAATTATCTTTAAGAAATTTTATAATAAATAAATACATTTAACTCTGTTATTCATTTTATTACGTTTCATATGACATCTGACGGCCTCGAAAGAAAACTTTTAGGTAACGTTTTTAGACATAATCTATCTAAAGCTTCCTGGATTGTACATCATGAACAATATGTAACAGGTCAATTACTGCATGTAAGAAAATCAAGAATTAAAGTCTTGAGATAAGAAAAATGTTATTAACAAGTCTACCATTTGTTTATAGTATAATTAACTAGGGGTAAAATGTACACATTTCCTTCCCATATTCCGGTAAAGGTACCAACCCGTGAGCAAGAAAATGCTCTGGATCTGAAGATGACGGTATAACCGTTAAATCCGGTAATCCATCGAGGAACCTATTTGGATTGTTTCACAGTAAAGATAAGGTAAAATTAACCTACTACATAATTTTTTACGCTCCTAAAAGTACAGTAATGTGTATTTACTCTAAGTCTGTGATTGGTCTAAGCCTAGCCCTTTAAAAATTGTTGTTCATTCAATGTCTATTACTTTTTTTTAAATTTGGTACTCAGTAGCTGTTGAAATTAATATTAGTTACCTGATTGCTGAAACACCCATTTGATGTTGGAAAATCTGAGGACTGATATTCATCTCTAATCTTCGAAAATCTTTCCAGTCGCCGCCATGCATAATGTTCATGCCTTGCCTCATATAGATGTTTTAGTGTTGCTAAATGCCGGAGCACTCAAGTCTAATATAAAGAAGCACCTGTAAAAGTAATTTAATTTGAGAGAGATTTACATAATTTATTTTTATAAGATATTAATTTCCAGTCTAACGGTAATGGTTGGTGTGTAAGGAAATAGAATCATAAAAGAGGTGAGACAAATAGCATTACATAACAAGTCTACCATTTATTTATAGTAAAATTAACTAGGGATTACATGTACTAGTGTTGGGAGATTACGGAATCAAATTATCGGTGATTTTGATTATCAAAATATTCGGAATGTTTCGCCTATTTCCGAACGCATCCAAATAGCAAGTTTGGTATCATCCTGTTATTTGTTATGAAAGCGAAAGTCCGAGTTCATTCAAAATCAGCAGGGTTTAAAATTAGATCGTTTTAAATATATCTTTACATGAATCTCTACACTTCAAATTACAAATTATTCTATTTTTTTTTTTACACGAAAAATGTTTATGGACTCTACAGAATTGCCCCAGATGGCTCACTAAATCTGAGACCTGTGAGTTTCATAATATGCGTAATATGAGTTTCTAAGAAGCATAATATGCGGTCTTAGTTGTGGCATAACTGCAAGTTTTTGAGATTACACAAAGTGCAAAGTTAAGTTAAGTTTAATAAAAAAAGAATGTATATGATATTTCCTGAATTGTTTGAAACAAATTTGTTTAGCTATAAAAAGGTAATTGGTTTGAAATAAGTTGGCTGTTTATTAATTATTCAAAATAAATAAATTGTTCACTTATTGAAGTGGTAAATGAGGGGTTCAGAGGAAAATTAGGCTAAGTGACATTTTCATGATAATTCGAGTAAGTACCGGTACATTTTTGGAATATAGACACTCCAATGTATCATATAAAAAATTTTCAGATCTCAATTATATAAATAAACAACTAAAAAAATTTACAAAAAAATTATACTTTTGAAATCAAGAGGAAAAATAGTCTAAGTGATCAAATGATTATATTCTCTATGTTATTATGCAGTCAGCTGGTCTTCGTAAACCATAAAACCATTCTAACTGAAGTTAACTAAGTAAGGCCTGTATTACACTATCAAAGTTCTTTGTCAAAGATTTGATCAAATGTTCTCTCCTAGAGAACCTTTGATAAAATAAATTTGATGTGTGCCAAATTTGATAAAAGATGCATATTACACTATCAAATTTCTTTGTAAATGAAATTTGATCAAAGATCTTTGACAAAGAAATTTTATAGTGTAATACAGGCCTAACTGACGTCTTGAATGCATTGATCACAAGTTTTTTTGAACCTGGCCACTCATTTATGGAGTGTGATGAGGACTTTGGAGTTATTGAGAAATACAAGAAACAAGTTCCTTATGTCTTTATACCGAATGAGTGGAAGCAGACCATAGGCAAAGCGAGTAGGAGATGTCTCAAAATGAATTCAAGTCAATATCAGCCATGGATGACATTATTTTTCGCACCCATTAGGTAGCGGAACAAAAATTGGATTCGTGTAAACAAAGATGACCCATTGACAATGAATTTCAAATATACATTGGAAGACGATGGTGAGTTCAGCAAAGTGTCCTTGAAAAAGGTAAATGTGGGAAGGCCTGTTAAAGTTACATTGGGGGGTCTCTATTTGGAACCAATCCCTCTAAAGTATGCAAAATGGAAGGACCTTCAGAACCTCCTACCTTACGTTCCACCCTGCTGCCACGGTTTCTACCAATACCTCCCACATTTTCCAGGACCTGATAACAAAGGTAAAGGTAAAAAAATGAAAAAAGCTACAAAACCCTTCTTCTTCAGCGAACGGCGATTTAAGTGACTCGAACATCCTAGACAGTGATTAAAAGACGAGGAACAATCAGCTAAATAGATTTGTGGTTGAAGACTCAAGTGCATAGTTCATATAATAATATCATAGTTCATATAATAGCATTTTTATCATATAATAATATCTGGTACTTTTGTAAAATGTTTTGAAATGAGAATAAACCTCAGTTTTCATGTAAAAATGTGTGAGTATAATTCATTACCTAATGTAATCAACACATAGTTGTTTAAGGAAATGTAGTTTAAGTCACTTAGACTACTTTTACAAAATGAAAATGTCAATTCAAAGTAGGATAAGTGATGTTAACATTAAATTTTTGTTGGTTACCAAAAAGGTAATGTACTGAAAATTTCAGAAAAGAAAGACGAAAGTATTACTTACTTGGTAAGGTAATAAACATTAGGTTTTGTGAAGAACAGAATTTTCCTTGCACGCTCAAACTTTTGCATTGAATATCTCAAAGTAGAGTAAAATGTCACTTAGCCTAGTTTTCCTCTGAGCCCCTCAAATGTTCTAGGTTACGTAGTTTATTTGATTATTGATTTATTTCACTTAAAGTTACTCATTCGTTTTAAATTTATAAAAAAATATTATAAAAACCAAAGACAATCGAAAATTTTAATAATTATGCTATTTAAATGATATATCCAGCATCTTTCATTTAACCAACGCTCTTGTTTGGTCCACAGAGATAAAAATGGATCAGATATACACGGCAATAATAATTTTTGAAAAAGCAAATAACAAAGGAATGTGTGTAGCTATTAAGTATAAAATACAATGCACTTTATAATAGAACCTACAATTTCTTTTCAATAAAACAAGTGGGAAATTATAGTTTTTTCTCAATAGTAATACATTTTAGTTTTAGTATTTATCCTCTTATTTGTTACTTTTTCATCTTTGCCCTTCTACACCACCGATAACGATCAGGCCCGGATTAAGACCACTTGGAGCCTTGGAGCTGGGAAAAACATGGGGCCCATAAAAACGAAAGTCATTTTTTTTAAACTTACAATACTCAGTAACTTTTTTATTTAGTTTTAGTACTTTTAATTCAATTAGTTATTAGTATATTATAATTACTGATAATTTAGAGGTCTCATAATGAAAAAATGTTACCCCTCTCAACATTTTCAAAAAGAACCCTAAATTATATAAAAGTGACTCATGTAATTTAAAAATTTTATGTTGAATTGTTTTTTTTTTCTAATTTAAAAAAATGTTCAGTAGAAGACCATGCCTCACTAGTATGTTTTAATATTGCTAAATGCCAGAGCACTTTTATCTAATATAAAGAAGCACATGGAAAAGTAATTTAATTTTAAAGGGATCTTCATAATTTATTGAAATGTTTTTTTAGTAATTTTTAAACTTTTATGTTGAAATGTTTTTAGTAATTTTTTTAAAGTCTTGGTTGTGTGGCCCTGGAACGATCGATCCAACCGCTCCGCCCTTAATACAGCCCTGATAGCGTTGCTCGTAGTAAAATAATGCTATACTAGCTCCAAGGTTCTACAAATACCTGAATGCAAACTGTAATTTGCAATTGTTAATCACAATAATTCAGAGCTTCTTTCAAGCATAATTTCAGTTCCTAAGTAAATGTAATTTATGGCATTTTAAAACCCCTTTAAAATTCCTGGTATAACTTATGAGTAAGTCTCCTTTTCCAGGAGAAAAAATCTTTTTCCAGAATTCCCTTTCAGGTACTGAATATTATAAATGAATGTAGTAAATAATAGGGAACAAAAAATGTATTCAAGATTGTTAAAAAGACCTGAACGTATCAAATTAACATCTTTCCTGGATTTTATTACACATAAATTTGTATAGTTTATGCCTACACTTCATTACATAATATATAACAATTATATTTGTACAAAACCTACCTTAATCTGTGGACAAACTCTTCTGTAGCAAGTAACATAACCTTCTGTTTTATGTTTCCAACATATAATATATAGGTTCGTCACTTCGTACTTGTAACAGCCGTGACCTCAGCTGCAATACGGTAACCAATCAGATCCCTCGATACTATCCACTACATTCACTCTGAAATTATGATAAAAAATCAAATAAAAAGGATGCAAGGAATTAATTAATATGAGTAGTTAAATACAGACATTTTTCTAGTATGCCTACAATTTGTAAAATTATTATTTAGAGTTCTGGTGAGAATATTCATTAAAAACATAAAAATTCAAGGTGTAAGTTTACAACATGCCTCCCCCCTATTGATATCTTAGCAGTCTACAACTTTTTTTAGGAAAGAGAGTAGTGCTTGCCAACCTTAGTTCATTGTACTAATTGAAAGTTGATTTATGATAGCAGTGAGGCTTGTTATGGTAGAGTAGAAATCAAAAGAAAAGCACTGTTGGAGAAGAGATGAAGAAGAATGGGATTAGTTAGATACTATATGAACATAAAATACATAGACCTACACCAAGATTTCAGTAGAAACAACCTACTACCCTACCTGCAAGTCAAACACTATCATTTATTACAGAAAATCAAACCAACACAGTGGTAAATATCACATACACCTTGTAACAATTCAAAATATATCCCTATATAAAAATCATTTAAAATATCAAAAGAAACCATTCGTAATTACTAAACTAAACACGCATGAGTGCGAGAGAGAGGAACAGACTACTATAAAGGCATTTCATTCACAAGTTGTAGCAGCGACACCTAGCGGCAAAAATCGTAAATGATTCATTAATAATATTATAACATCCGACTTCCAACAACATTTTAAATAATTACCAGTACTTCTCGACCTCAAATTGATATCATTCCCACATCAAAATTAATCTAAATTAAACGACCAATCCATTTAATATATAATAATCACTCAAGAGTAAACCAATCGACCGAAATCCACCTTTTAAAATACACTCGAAGCTAGGCCGATGTACGAAATTGTAGGCCTATTCCAAATTAAAACCACCGATCCCAAGGAAACTAAATTCTAAATCAAAAAAGGAACAGAACCATCGAGTAGAACAGAAGATTTTACATCAAAAATGTCTTTGGCAAAATATGAAAAGAAATACCGTTAAGCTAGTAAATTTCTTCAAAGTATATGAATATTCAATTAGAACCTGGAGAACGAGAGGCCATGTTTGTTTAAGCCCAGCCCACAATCAAGTGACCGCTTGTGCCGCGGAAACAAGACTTTTAAACGACCCGATAAATAATTATATTTGTAGACCTTAGATATTAGATATTAAGTTGTACAAGGAGCTATTTTAGATATTTTCATTTAAAATTTTATTTAATCAAATTCTATTTACTTTTACCATTCTATGTTCTTTAAAAAACCAAAATACATCAAAATTTCATTAAAATCATACAAAACAAATACACTACATTTCAAAATACACATTTTCACATAACAATCAAAATCCCACAAGAAATGAAATTAACCAGGCCTTAATGTACCATTTCCTGAGGGCCTAAAGAAGCCAAATTGGGATCAAATCCAATTTAATTGTTGCTGAGACATCAAAGGGAGCAGACGCTGTGTTAGAGCCCACCAAACCACAAGTTTCAAGACCATTTTGAAGTGTATAACAACTGCCAACGTTAAAATAACCTTTTATAAGTGAAGTGACTGAACAGTATCAAATTTTAATAAACCATTCTTTTTCAAGAAGAAGACTATATATAAAAATTGGGTGAGATCAATCCACATAACTATTCATCAAATTGGATATACTCCAACCTTTCCTTTGCGTAGTTAAATTCAAAGAACTATACCAGTAAAGTTGATAAACTTTTATAAATATATATATACCATCAAGATTTCAACTTTTATCAGAACTTTATCCTTTTATATTAACCCTAAATTCATACATCTACATACCCATACACTTTCCACCTTGTACTAAATTATTTTCTCATTTGTTTTAATTATCCTAATTCTTAATTTAAATAATTTGTATAATATTTGTTTCAATTTAATATTGGTAAGAGCCGGCCCCAACCTACCCGAGATTAAGAGTGCTCATTGGGAAATAATTCCCTAAAATAATTTTGTATATATTTGATTTTGAGCTAAATAATTATTAAACTGTAGATATTTTTCTGATTTTCTATTGATAAATAAAAGAAGATTTTATTGTAATTGTAAACCTGTGTCCTGAGTCAAATCATTTATCAAATTGATTAAGCTAGTAAGCAGTGTTACAGTTCATTATATTGAGAATAAGATAAAAGTAAAGTTTTATAAATTAGTATATATCTTGTTATATCCTAAATTGACGCCTACAACATTAGGCCTATTGAATTAAAGTAAAATAGAAAGTTGTAAATTTATAACCTCCAGCCAATTTCGTGAGTTAACTTTAAACACTTCCATTACTTCACATCAGATCTTCATGCTCTCTCTCTCTTAAATTGAAACCTCCAGAATTATCAACCAACCTAATATTCATTCACCTCTTCAATAACAAAACAATAGCCTACACACTCTACTTTATTTTAATAGCCTATTTTAGTTTAAAGTTCACTATTGATAATCATCCAATATAATCCAATTGTTTTATTAAAATTGTTTAAATTTTACGATGCAATTTTATTAAATTTAGGTGAAAATAGAAATTATACTTTTTGAATATTATTTTTCATGTTAGCATGTTTTATTTGCAATACTAATCATAGCCTATATGTATAGTAAAACCCCGGTTAACCGAACTAATAGGAGGGAAGCTGTTTCGGACAACAATTTTTTCCGTTAAAGCCATGAACTTCTAACACTACAATTTTGAAAGGTTTTGGAGGTCAAACGAATAAAAAAAATCTCTTTCTAGGCTACAATATGTTTCTCATTTAAGTTAAAATTACATTTTTAGGATTACGGTACATTAACATACAGTATACTTCACTTAAAAGTTTGTAGCACATGAATTGCTTATTAAAAAAACTCAGTAATTTTTGTTTGTTTCTTGCATCTCTCCAAACGTGTGTGGCATGGTCTTAAGGCCTTCATCACATACCTAGCATAGCGTCCGTCCGCAGATGACTTGGCGCCTGGAGAGGAAGAAAGAAAGGCAAGTGTGCATGTGTCAGTAGAAACATAGGTAGCGGCTATGTTTACAAAAAATCGCTTCCCAGTTCCAGGCATATGCTTGCGATATATAGCGGGTGTCGCGTGCATCGGCAATGTCAATGCGAATTGTTCCTTAGGAGGGGTGGGGTGGGAGAGTTAGCAGTGTTGCTTGTAGTGAAACCCCCCCTCTACCGACTTTGATAGGACCCGCCGGAGGTTTTACGTGTGAAAAAAGTACGTAGATTGTTTATTTCGCAGTTTGATTCTGAGGAAGGAGAAAATAGGCGGACCAAAATCAAAGGAAAGAGGGAATTCTAACATTTTTCAAGTTCTGATAAAACTGAATTCAAAGTTTGACACTGATATTTTGTATATATATGATGTTACAACTGAGTGGATAAAATATTTATTGAGGCTAAAACCGGGGTTTATAATAATGTAAAACAACGATTTGATCAGACCTGAAAAAATTACGCTATGTCCGAGTTGACGCATTAGCCGATTCCATTAAAACCAAGTTCAACTGTGTAAGTAATATACAAGGATTTGCAAAATACCATAGCAGAATTAATTCCTAACACAATACCACATTCCATGCAAAATTTAATAAAGCCTGAAATCATAAGACATTCTTTACGAAATTTAATAAAACCTGATAGGTACCGTACTTTCTTTTCAAAATTAAGTAAAAACAAATGAGTTCATTATCAACTTATTTCTACCTAAGATTACCACAAAAGATTTAAAAATCAGAATTAAACTCACAAATTTAATACATTAAACACTTTTTCAAAGAGGAATAAAATAGAATTTGCTCTTGATAACAAATACTGTGAAACAGTAAAAACTATGTAAACGAGAAAATGAATCAATGCAAGTCAAGTAACTGTCAGTTTATCAGAGTGTACTCACATAAGCTTCAGGTTTCCAATGGCCTACTGGAGGTACTGAGGCTCCTTCAACCAATAAAGCACAATGAGAAGAAGGAAGTGAAGGCAACTGTTGTTGTATTAAAGCGGCAGTCTCATTAGCTCTTGTCATTGTAGATACCGTTACTTCGGAGAAGTCGTAGCCCAATTCTTTCAATCGCTGACCCGTCAACATTGCTTGTTCTAGGCCTAAATTAAACAGTACTCAAATTAAAAAATAATCAAGAAACAACATTAAATTTAGGCTAATTATTAATTTTTGTCAATTAATAGCAAATTTTTAGGTTATGACAAAAAACTAGCATAACTAGTAAGCATTAAACTACTTGATTTTTAAGTAGTTAGTTTTAACTTACTTATTGTAGGCAGGGCAGGATCTACATATTTTGCAACAATGCCCCCCCCCCCCCACAATTAAAAGCTCTCTATACCCTTCTCTGGTTTGG
>JAGFPH010003971.1:4573-15428 GCA_018207615.1 Philaenus spumarius | reverse complement strand
GTGTGGTCAGCACCGTGTACATAGTTTTAGTCAGGGCCGGATTTAGCGTTTTGGCGCTCCTAGGCCCAATAATTTTTTCCGCCCCCTAGTCTGATTAAAGTTACTTCCCCAAAAACCTTTATTAAAAAATTATATCAGGCCTATACGTTGATTGCTTAAACACTACTCCACGATGCAATTTTATCATTGCAAGTTTTTTGAGTAATTTACTTGGTTCTGGGCTTAACAAAATGTCGTCTTAAGAAACTTTTAGTAATTTTATGTATTAAATTGTGAGCTCACGTTTGTGGTACTGAAACAAAACGATCCAACCCGCAGAGCATTCCTGCAACAAAGCATGGCCATTGCTATGTTAATAACTTAGGTTTTGTTCAAAGTGTTGTTTCTTCAATGGTAAAACTAGATATTTTGAAGTTGATTCGTAATGTTGAAAAATAGTTTAACTTTACCAACAATTATTTGTTCCAATGAACTTCAAAATCAGAATTATTTTTTTGTTATCAATTCAAAAAATATGTTAAGTTATGGCTATTTATTTTTATTTCTAGATATTTTTTAAAATATTTGTTTTTCTTTCGGCCGTGCGCCACAGCTTGCGCCCATAGGCCCAGGCCCGGGCCTACCGGGCCTATTGGGAAATCCGGCCCTGGTTTTAGTGCTCAAACTTTGTGTGTTTATATATTGCCTGTATAAGTGAACACCCTCTGAAACTACATGAAATTTAGAATAAAATGGCTATTCTATTCTGGTGTTTTTATAACATAGGTGTAAGTAAGATTTCTGATAGTGGTCAAATTTGAAAAAGAAAAAATTTTGGAACATTTTCTAACTTTGGGTGAGAATATACAGAAATTAAAACAAAGGTATGTAACTGTTATTTCTTGCAGTTGAAAATATTCTATACCATTTTCTGAATAATCACATGCAACAAAAATTTGTGCAGGCCTAAAACTGAATTTTTGGTGATTTTTTTACCGAAAGCTCGCGTTTTACCCAAAAACAGTGCGGCATTTTAGGTTTTACAACAGGCACTCGGAGGGTTAAAAAAAGCTAACAACAATTCCCACAATTGACTCCCTTCTTCTTCCTTTCTACTCCAACAATGCTTCCTCTTCTATCTCCTCAAGAGCCACGATGGCTGTGATTGTTAAGGCGTCAATGCTTTATCAATCGTCATGGCAACCATCAATGGAAAAGTCCTGGGTTCAATTCCCATTGACCCCGAATAATTTTCTAAATGGTTTCTTAACAGACATCGTTGGCTGTGGTTCGGATTCCACGTAAAAGTGTAGGTCCTGTCTTCATTAGCCTTAAGTGCAAAACAGCAGGACGTTAAACACCAAAAAAAATCTATTTCCAACATTTTCAATCATCTTGTCATTAATATTTGTGTTGGCCTAAACTCAATACTATATGGTTTTATAAACATGGTGAATGATCTTATATGAAATGAAATATGAAGGTAATGGGCTTTGTGTGTTTTTATTGTTATTGGTGCTACCAGGGACTGATGGTTTATGAAATTATCCCTGATATGATGTACCTACTGCTTATTATATAAGTCGAATTTTGGTATCACTAGAAACTTTTACCAGCATTTGTTTGAGATGAAAATTTGGATAACCTGACTAGTTTAACACAAACTCTAAGTTCTTAAATGGCGGCCAGAAGAATTCTATGGAGAGCTAAAAGATTTACTTTGATATTGCGCCATAACACAAGAGAATTAAGTTCTTCACACCTTGGAAGTAAGGTTTTTTTATAAGAGACTTGGCAAAGTTATTGGTCAAGGTGTAACCTTAACAGATTAGATTGTATAGACTGATTATGGAAGGATAAAGAGAAACAGAAAATACCTAGTTATGTACAAGATGACTGACTATGATTTAACCCTTAGTGTGAAAGGCAGAAAAGGTTATACAGAGAAAAAAAGGAAAAGAAAGTAATAAAGATGAAAAAGCAAAACTTGATCAGATATATGCAACACCAACTAACTCACTGTTTTTCAACAAGATGTAGAAGAATGGGTCGCAAACAGGCTAAAACAATTTGAACATTGTTACAAAAGAGAGGATTTATAAAGAAAATTAACATCCAACTTGTTTACAATTAATTTACTCATGCACCTCACGACATCAGTTGTCAAGCTGAATAAAACCATAAAACGTTACCCCTAAGGCACAATTTTGTGAACCACATAACTCTTTAGTATCATGAGCAGGTTTTTATGGTTTGTGTGATAGTACCAACCCAAATTATTACTATTTTTACATAAAATATATGGATGGTTCTTTGAGTTTGTCTATTCCTAAAACCTTGCAAATCTTATAAGATTCGAATTGCAATAATAATCGTCTGTAATTCTCCAATCCGATTCCAATGGATCTTATGAATCTCAGAGGTCAATTTTATTGCTATTGTCAATTATTGTTTTCTTTCGCCAGAAACATTACCTTTCACTGGCGTTTTCAACCATGTTTCAACACCGGTAATTCATAAAATTTAGTCCAAATCTCAGTACAGGTATTGTCCTCTTTTGCGTATTTTCTCCGTTATGTTTTAAACTATTACATTTTAACAGCGATAATTTGTAAAATTTGCACAAATCATTTTCTTTTAATTTCATAAAACTATTGCAAATTGTATTCCAGTTTTTTTTTTTTAACCTGTTTTCTATGTTGGAAATGCTGGACACCTTGTATCCAATTAACATTTAGCCTATCAAAATAGTTAATTTTGACTATTATTTTATTAATATTGAACTTATAATCTCTTGTGTAATAACTTATAACCTAATAATTTTGTTTATCACAAATTTTTTATTAAATACTAAATTCGTGGTTAAACAGAACGTATACATAACTACTACGAGTTCATTTTTCATTGATTTTTTAGGATTTGATATATGAGGTTAAAAATTTAATTCGGATTCAATAAAGTTTGGATTTGACTTATGTTATGATTAATTTGGGCTTCTGAATATATTTAGTATATTAGTTGTTAGAGTTAGTGTTTCATATGTAAAGGTATTGACCCGCAAGACAGACCAGGAAGTATACTATAAATACGAAAATAGTAGCAAGGTTATTAACGCGGAACAAAACAAATGCTACGAAAGCAGAGGTTGTTTTGTTGGAGATGTCAACAGGAAGCTAGACGGGTTATATAGTATAATCTGAATCTAGAATCGGGACCAGAGTAGGGTCAGTTTTGTGTGGAAAGCGAGGCCGGGAGATCGAGACAGAAAAATCTCTACACAGCTCAAAGTTTGGACCATTGGAACGTCCAGGAAGGATTTCGAGTGAAGGAAGAGCAGGACGTATTGAAGACAACACACAGTGAGCAAAACAAAGTATTTTGGTCTATTGTTAAAGTCACGTTGAATTCAGAGTTTTTGAGGTAATTAACATAAACGTAACTCGCTTCAGTTGCCGATATTGTACATCCAGTCTGTCTTGTGGACCCAATTTCTGGTATACAAATTGTATTGTATATTAATGTTAGCCGATGTTAAATAGTAGCTTAGTTACCGAGTTAAGATAAATGTGTGAATAAATATACAAGACAAGCATTCTATCACTGAGCCACTGTGCATTGCTATTGATCTGTCCCTTATTTGCTGTTAACATATTAAAGTAGTGTTTGAACCCGGGTAAAGAGGGTAGAAATCCCAACCCTAATACTTATCACTACATGTCAGTAAAACTTGCTAAATAAAGTGGTTACGTTAAATTGTATCGCTAAAAATTGCAATAGAAGAGTGAGTAAAACTGGTAAAAACAAACTCTGACACATACAGTAGGTACAGATAATTTGATACCTTTAATGAATCCAAGCAGATCCTCGTGATTAAATACAAAGTTTGTATCAGTCAAACAATGAGATGAGACCATTGTGTGCTGGTTAGTCAGAGCATCTTACACTTGTAATAGACTTAGCAACTGCATTGCCTCATCTGTCGCTGATGGATGTAAACGCAAGTGTTTTGAATCTTTGAGCGAACGTCCGCAAGTACCACATTTAAACGGATGATTATTTCAGCAAGAACGAAGGTGAACATCATAGTGGCACAAACTGTTTTCCACACACCGAACAAGCAAACCTGTAAGAAGAAGATAAATGTAAAAGTATATATGTCGTTTTTATTTATTACTAGCGGAGAACCCTGCGTGCTCTGCACGCCAACCCCGTTAGAACCTTCTACACACATATGTTATGTTTTCTTTATAATAAAGGTGTAGCTTATAACAATAACCTCAAAGCTAAAATGGTAACTAATGTTAAAGGTCCAAATCTAATTATTTTATATATTTTATAATAGAAGTTATAATAAAGGTTAATAGAACCAGCAAGGCTCATTCTACACTATACACAAACCTAACCTAAAAAGTTAGAAATACTAATAACTGTTTAAATTAGCTGTCAATGAAAATATTATATCAAATAGCTAATTAATGTACCAACTATAAACATATTTAATTAATATTAATTATGGCCCTCCCATTGAAGTAAAATATTTAGTATATTGTGGCATTGTGGGATATTTTTACGTTCAACAGATGGCACTGTTTAAACCTAATGTAAAAGTTAGAAATACATAATAATATAATTAATTGTTTCAAAGTTTGAAATCAGCTGTTAATGAAAATATTATAGCAAACAGCTGACTACTGTTATTATTATAGTCGATAAACATAATTATGTAATGGCGCTTACATTTTTGTTAAATATTGAGTATATTTTTTGTTGTTTTATGTTCAATAGATGCTGCAGTTTTTCAAAAGGCATATAAAAACATCCTTGTATTCAAATGAAAGTTTGTGTCCAAATTTCAAAGCAATCGGTAAAGAACGTTCGGAGATTATCGATTTTGAACAAATGCACATTTACATTTTTATTTATATAGCTTATTCATTGCAACAGTTTCATTTTCACTAGGAGCCCGTACAATTCCATCACGGAGTTGTATATTATGGAGTCTTATATTATGGCCACCATTTTGTAACCCCTGCACTCCAAGGCACCTCTGCCTACCACTTCACCCGCCATAGACAAAAATTTGTTTAACCGGCTCAACATATTTTGCCTTTGTATCTGTGAGGTGCAGTGCAACCGTATCTTCAAATTGGGTTGTAGGAAATAAGAAAGAATAAATTCAACACTGTATGTATAAAATAGAAAAGAAAATTTTCAAAATTTACACGAAACCCTTCCTTAAATAAGATATTATACAGGTTTCTCATAAGTAAAGTGCTAAACTTCGGGGGATGGTTCTATGGGTCAAAATAAGAAAAAAAGTCCATATAAACACAGACCCCAAAACGCTTCGTTTTCTAGATATCTACCATTTTGTTTTTTGTAAAAAATAATTCTTATCTAAAGAACGGTTCGACTCATTGAGTTCAAACTTGGCATGAAGTTTAACCTAACAATGATATATGTCAAGAAAAAGGGTCTTTTCTGTTATATCCCCGCATTTACAAACTATTTTCTATAGAATGAGTTAAAAATAATAATAAAAAATACCTAAAAGATTCTAACCTAACCTATTTAGTCACAGTATGTTTACCTGTATTCAAAATTTAACAGTGAAATGTAAAACAACGTCGTTGTCTGCAAAAATATTAGACTAGAATCGCATAGTAAAGTTACACGTTTGCGATAACCCTTATCTAATATCAACAAAACACTGGAAACTTCCTTCCTTATATGTTATGGAGTAGTTATAAATAGTTATTTGGATATTTCCGATTAATCCTCATTCTATAGAAAATAGTTTGAGAATATAAAATAGTTTTAGAAAATAGTTTGTAGGCCTAAATGCGGGGATATAACAGAAAAGGCCCAAGAAAAAAAGGCGATTAAATCCAATCATGAGTTTGAAAATAGCGGCTGTTTGAAAATTTCAAACCTAAATTACTCAAAAACCGTACATTTTAACAAAAATGTCAACACAGTTTGTAGCCCTTTTGATTCCCTTTCAGATGGTGTAACTGTCAAAGCAATCGGATGAAGGATAATAGCTAAGTTAAAGATAATAACAGTAAATGTACATACAATATTGCTGTGTTAATTGTGTTGGCATAGGTTGCCGGGTTGAATAAACCAATTATTACACATAACTTTCATAAGAGACCAGGGCGGTATCTGGGATGATCATTGAAGGGAAAATCTTACCACTAGTGGGTGGCAGTGGTGGAAAGGCCTTATAATTTGTATAAGGGGCTTCATAGCCTCGACTGTAGAAGGGGCTACATAGCCTCGACTGCGCCCAAATAAAGGCGATAAACAAATCCTCTGTACCATTTTTTTTAATACCCCTTTTCTTATCATACTAAATTTCAAGCCTCAAACTCTACAGGAAATGCTTCATAATTAGTGATTAATTAATTAAACAAATAAATCAGTGATAGTGTAATTAGTGATTAGTAAAATTTGCACTTTTTGAACCCCAATATCTTTTGGACAGTGTGTTGTAAAATCTCTCAGATTTTGTAACATTATTTGGTGGTCCTCAATTTATGTTCAAATTTTAAAAAAGTTATTAGGGGGGGTGGGGTAGAAACAGCGCAAATTGGATCGTGTAACATAAACAAACACTGGTTACGATAGGCTGGGCCTTGGCCTTAATCGTAAATAAACTATTGAATAATTGCCCATAAATACCTGTATTTGCCTACGTGATGTTTCTGCAAGTGATACTTGAATTTCATTTTACTTTTAAAGCTCGTCACACAATGCATGCATTGAAACTGTGCGTTATGTAAAGCAGAGTGCCGATCTAGGTCTGCCTGTGTGCGGAACAAACTGCCACAAGTAACACAAGGGTACTATGGAATGGAGCAGAAAGTGCCTTCTGAGCGTATCACTGAGATAGAACTTTTGTTTACATAATTCACAAGTAAAACTAGGTTCCTGCAACAGTTAAAGGTAGGCCTACATTACAATGAGTGAATAATATCAGCTTTCTACTCAGTGGATGAGTTTCTGACAGCCACTTTGTAAATTAATGTTATTTTGTATTTGTACATTTAGAAAAAAATTACAAAAAATGTTTCCTACTTTTTATGTACGCTTAAAGTTTAACTTTTTCCTTTCGTTACTGAACATTTTTTGTTCTTGAGCTAATAACTTTGTAAATTTTACATCAATAAATTTTTTACTGCCGTATATGAATTCTTTAAACCTTTCTCTACAAAAAAGGTATGGAAAACACTTTTGGATTGGTTTATAATAACTATATTTGGCGAATTTCTGAAAATATGCTTGCACACGCACAGAAATGGCTGGCATTGCAAAAAATTAGCACGGACAGTTGTAGGGTTAATTGTTCAAAATTTGATTGGTATAAAATTGTTATAGGCCCTATGTTGTATTTTTATCTATTATTCTATTTAAATTATGAATATAATAATTATTTTTTATCAATTCTTGTATAACTTAATTTTTAGTTTCATGATTTTGGTATCCAAGTCACTTCATAAAATGAAATAAATACAGGAAATTACAATAGTATTTTACCTGATTGTTAGTAAACTAAATTTTACTAACAATCAGGTAAAATACTATTGTAATTTCCTGTATTTATTTCACTTAATTTTTAGTTGCATTTTAAATTGTATTGCTTGTTCCCCCTTTAATAGTAATGATTTTTGATCTTTGTATATATAATTGTATTGTGTTTGTGTATTTTTATGTTAATTTATAGTACATGTAGATGTAGCCCATGCATAATGTATGTCTTTTTGCAGTAATAAAATAAATAAATAAGTACATTTTAACGCATTTGACCCAGCAAATAACTCCTCATATTCCATATCTATGTAATTTGGCAAGCAGAATAGAGTAATCTACACTGTCAAACACCTTCCTGAGATCCAAAAACATACCTTCAACACACCTTACCCTATTAATATTTTCATAGATGTCAGAAAAAATTTTCAACAAAACAACACCAGTGCTCTACCCATCCTAAAACCAAATTGATTCTCACTCAGAGTTTTTGAGAAGTTAAAAAAAGTCAAGCAATCGACAGTACATAAGTTTTTCCAATATTTTTTCACATATGGATAGCAGCGAAATAAGTCTATAGTTAAAAATTGGACTAACAGCATATTTCAATTTAGTAGGGAAAACACCATCTCACAGCTAATTATATAAATGTAAGTGAGTATTGCTGCAATTTCCTCAGCCACAAGCTTAACAAGGGACCATCATAACCAGGTGCCTTTCCCACTTTAAAGGACTTTATTATCTTTAGGACCTAATTTGAAAAGAAGTAATTAACATAGTTGCCGTCTCAGAATCTGTGCCAAAAACCTCATTATACCTGTCTATAGAATTTCCAAATATTTCCATCTTTCTCGTGTCAAATTTAAAAACAGTTACAAAATGGTCATTGAGAGAATTTGCAATGTAAATAGATGGCATATATACACTGTCTGCACAAACAATTTGACTAAAACCATTTTTATAAGAGTGTATCTTGTCTGTTGAGTATTTTACCAACTTCCCGTCGTCCCTTAATATTACCCTCTTTAAGATTAAAGTCATTCATGTAATAGCTCTTTTTGACATTTATAATTTGTTGCTTTAATCCATTTCTACAACTAACCATATATTTTAAAGTAAACTATAAATACCTCATTGATTATCCATTGATTGTCCATTGGTATAGCTCTGTTTCCCTGAACATAGACAGCTTTTTAAGCGATACTACGTAAATCAGAGGCTGTCAACTGTTTAGTGAATGCTTCATCAGGTTCTTTTTCCATCTCTGGAACAATTCAAATGGTTTTATAAGAAAACAAATTTGTTTACAGCATTATTTTTTAACTAACTGTGATAAGACACAGACAAAGTATAATCATCCCCTTCAAAGTATAAGTCCGCCCTCCTTCTTTCAACCTTAAACGTAACCCACAAGTATTTTCAATGAAGAAAAAGAAGAAGTTTTAAAAATTGTAATTATAACAACTAACAAGATTTTTGTAAATAATAAACCTTGATGTTTAAAGTTGCAGTACTTCTTTCCCTTTTAAAGATTATAAATTAGTTTAAACTTAAAGCTTGCATGTTCTTTTGAGTATGATACTTTATAGCATTGGCATATTTAATTACAATGCTACCAACAGATAGTTTGGTTATGTAAAGAAAGTCCTATACTTAAATTAATTTACTTTCATTTCAATTTAGAGTAAAAATAATGTCTAAATTACTACCAGGTATAAGTCCGTGGGGTGGGTTTGCTTACGGGTGGAGAGTGGTAGAACCGACAAGTTGCGGCTTCGTTATTTTTTTAATGGGTCGCTATTCTTGTACCTGCAGGGGGCGCCAATCAATTTAGTTACGGTACGCCACTGTTTGATGCACAACAATTAATGGGTTGTACAGTTTTATTATATTTCCAGGAAAATATGAACATTATTTGCATTGAAATGTTTAAATACAGGTGGTCAATCTCAACTGAATAAATACTTTAAATAAACACAAAATATAGGCCTATATGAATCGTGAACACAAGACCATTAAAACTATTTGATTGCCATAAAACAATAATTTACATCTAGCAATGAATAATTAACAGTAGCCTATTGCTATGATGTTACAAAAGATACCATTGTGGTGGTAACAGTCTGGTGTAGGCCTACTAAACTCATTATTATAAACATCAATCCATAATTACACATCTTGTATGTTAGTTACAATATTTCTCATATCTTTGACAATAGTTAAATTTCTAGTGCGTTTAATTTTTAATATATGTTTTTAATTGTAGTCAAGACAATTAATTTAACCTACATATTCATTGGGGAAGCATATTTCAACACAGTAAAGTTTTTCTCATAAAAATGAATATAGACTTAAACTAATTTTTCAATTTAGAACGTCTAGTAACTTTCGAACAAAATTATGTAGGAACAATCATCTGTTCAGTGTTATTTCTCAGTGAGTCATTCAGCTGTTCAGTGAGTCCGCTTTGAACAAAATTAAGTTGATCTTTATTTACATGTACTGAATTATTAGATCTACCTAACCTAATGGAATCAACTTTTAAAATAACCTAGTATGCATTTGTTCAAAGCCAGCATTAAATATTACAGCTTAAAAATGTATATGAATTATGCTAGAATTTTCAATATATATTAACCATATAACTTACTCAAAATTCGTCATTCCAGTGTAAAGTAACAAAATTAAATAAGACAATAATTATTGTAATATTTAGGCTAAAGGTCTAAAAATAATCATAACATTTATTTCTTCATAAATATTTACAATACTGATAAAATAAACAGCAATTTCACAAATTTTACTAAAATTAAATTAAGTAAAGAAATTACGTTATTTTAATAACATTTAAATAAAATTCAAAATATTAGTTTTGCTTGAAGTAAAAATGTAAACAAAATCAACGTTGAAAGAAACAGCTGCTAGCTGACAGCAGCAGCCTTTATCTCTGGCAGCAGCTGTCATTTTGTTATTAATCCATCATAACAGAATCTGTTTTACTTGATAAACGAATTGCATTGTCTCTCGTAGTAATATACTATCATACATTTGTATAAATTATTTTATAAGACTAATAAAAAAGATACCTTAGAAAAAGTGATAAAATAAATGCAGTATTTGGTAGGTACAGAAACGAGCCTATTTCCATGTACATAATATAATAATTTTTATAAAAATATATCACTACTTGTTATTTTTTTAAAGATTGGCTATTGTAAAAGAAGTTACATACCGTCAACTGGGGTAACTTTGGCCCATTTTTTGAGTTTTTTCATATAAATTGCCTTATATTCCTAATATATAATTAATTAACTTCCATGTACTATTTGTTTTTGAACTCTGC
>JAGFPH010003970.1:122770-132954 GCA_018207615.1 Philaenus spumarius | reverse complement strand
GTTTCGATAATGGAGGAACTCCGAAACGCGTCGACAAACTTAAGTGAAAGTGTTACGTAAGGATGGCAGAAAATAGTACTCAAAGTTATTTTTTTAACTATTTTTAAGATTTTTGACCATACATTTTAAATATTTGGAGATATAACCAAACTTTAAAGTCAAAGTATGTACGTTTAAAAAAAGCATTATTTGGTATTTAAGTAGAAATAAGTAGTATTTACACTAGATCTGATTGTTAGGTAATAATTTTACATATTGTCATTTATATTTATTAAAAATTCTATATTATTACTGTTGGAAACTTGAAATTAAGTACTCGAATTAAATTTTGATAGAACTCCATATATCATAAGCAAAGTTTGGTAAAATTGTTAATTCTGAGTAGGCCTAAAACAAACAAAAAATACAAAAATCAATTATGAAAACCGATTACGGCCGCCAACTTAAAACAAAACGATAAAATCAAAACTTTTAAAATGTTCTTTTAAAAGATATTTATAATAATTGGGTAACTCTCAACTACAGTAAAATATTTCTTTAAAAATCACAACCACGTCCATAATATACTTTTTGGGCCATTGGAATTTGAAAACAAATATTTCTCTTAGATTAATTTTAGTTGCAAAATATTGAAGTTTTAGCAGAAACCAAGCTAAACCGATTCTGGTATTAAAATTAGTTTCTATAACGATGGATTGACCATACTTGAAAACATTTTTGTTGAGATATTTGCCATTATAGTTCTGGTTAAAAAAAATAATAAAGAGGAACCCAGAACTAGAATACTAGAACTGAGACATTTGGAAAACAAAAACCTAAGTATAAAAGAATGAGAGAAACCACTGTCACAAGGCACCGGCGTACAAAGAATGAATCTTTTTTTTTAGGTAAGTCAACATAGGTCTAGTTTTATTTTTACTTTCTCCCCCTATACCATAGTATATGGAGAAAGTATTGTATTCGTCAAAATTTTCGAGTTTGAGTTTTTGGTGGAAATATCCGTTTTGGGTCCCCCTGAACCTAAAAAAGTGGTTTTCGGAGTGATGTCTGTGTGTGTGTCTGTATGTGTGTCTGTGTGTCTGTGTGGATGTTATCAGACCTAGAGCCTAAACCAGTCGTCCGATTTTCATGAAATTTGGTATGGAGGTACTAATCCACGGTATCTCCAGGTTTTTTTTCATTTTTGTGAATTTTTTATTTTTAAGGGTAATTTTCCCACAAAAACCCTTAAAATAACGGAAAAATCAACTTTTCTCAAAAACGGCTCTAACGATTTTTATTAAAATTTTATAATTTATTAGGGACCTAAAGTACTATAAACTGTAAAATTTTAATAAAAATCGTTCGAGCCGTTTTAGAGAAAAGTTGGTTTTCCGTTATTTTATGGATTTTTATGGGAAAACAACTTCAATACAAAATCACCTCTCCTACCCCCACAATAAAAGTCACCGTGAATCTGTTTAATAATATAAATATATTTGTGAGAAAGTATGTTCCAGTTCCTGGTACCGTTTATTTCTATTTATTTTATACATGTGTTAGTTCTTCACTAGACAACGAGAGTTTATTTATACTCTCAAAATTTCACGTATTACTTCCTATACAAAAATGATTGCAAATGTTGTAACAACAACCAACAACAAAATGTAATAATAAACCGATTAGTTTATTGCCTATACGTAAAGTTCCCAGTTATACTATTTTCATTTAAATGTTTGGTACTCATGGACTATTTTATTTAAAAGCTTAAAACTTTTAATTCATTATTTAAATGTGTATGGTATAAACCATATTAAAAATCAAAATAATATTATAGTACACTTACATATCTATTTTATAACAGAAAAATTATTGTCTAATTATTGTACTTCTAAAATAGTAATTTTAAAATAATCAAGTAGTCTAGCCATAATTAGAACTCCTATTTTTCATATGTTGCAAAGAATAAACCATTTAAAATATAATTATATCAACATATTATATCCATTTGTTTTCTTAAACCCTTAATATTATAATTTACACAGTTAATAAATGTCAATACAATTATATCTTTAGCTTAATTAGACGCGCTCTGTAGATGTCTTAAATACTCCCCCTCAAAATTCGCACTTTGCTGGTGACTGCTATTAAAATCATTTATAAAACTCATAATATACTTCAAATGAAATAATCAGAGCAGCCCTACAGCATTTAAATTATAAGTTTAACATATTTTGATGGTGAACACAGTACATCTGGCTAAGTATTCACTCAGTTATGTTATTTATAAACTTATTACACAAATTAAGGCTACGTGGATTCATAACAACTTTATACTGTATTTCATATTGATAAGTCCACTACAGTCAGATAGATTTAATGTAAGCTTCATTACGGTATATACATTTTAATTAAAGTCATTAGCACAAGTTTGGAATATTATCGTCAAAGTCAAAGTTTTGTGATGTTTAGGGTTTAGAAAATAAAATATAAGTAGAGGGTAATGTCCGTTTTTTGGTAATTAGAATGCCAGAGTTCGGCTTCTTACTTTTAATAGTCGTAGATGACAAATGGTGACTATTTTGAGAATTAGGAGTGCGTTTATAAAAAAAGGAATTTAATTTTAAAAAAAAAACATACACCGCATCTAACAACCATCCGAGCAGTGCGTACTAGAGCAAACGAAACAGTTCAGCCAAACACTGAAACCCCACAATTTCTTTTCTAAAGAAACTAAGGAGAGTGTTTTTTTCATTTTTCATTTAACTATTGGAAAAGTGACCAAATTCGATATAGATTGAAATTATATATCATAATCAATGTTTGTTAAAATTCAAAGTTTTGAGTAAAACTGTTAATTAGTAATAAATAATATACGCAAACCGTTTATTGTCACCAACTTGAAACGGGAACAAAAAATATATAATACATTTTTAAACGATACTAGTAAACGAGCTATATAATGATGATACCTATGTTTGAATTAAAAATTTCTTCAACGTTGCATCCACTACCAAAATATGAATTTTAGAGCTCTGAAATATGAAATAATATTTTATGTTTAGATTTTGTCATTTCAAAATAGTTAGTTTGCTCACTATGGTATTAGTATGGTGGCCTCTTACACTTTGAATACGTATATTGGCTTGTTTTTTGTTGTTTTTTTCTTTAAAATACTATATCAAAGCTTAAAACATTTAATTAACTATACAAAGTACAGTATAAACCTTAATAGAACTAAAAATAATACAATATAACATTCGCACATTATTTGTGTAATTAATAGAAAATTAAAATTATTGATGTTTTAAAATAACGAGATATAGTAAAATAATAAACATTTACCAGATTAAGTAATGATTCCGAAATTTCTAATAAATAGTAGACCCAACATATTTATAGTTTATCTCTTTTACATCTCTTTAGTTTATCTCTAATGAATTAAAATGTTTATTCATCCTTAAAAATCCACCTGTAGAGAAAGTATTGCAAATTCTTTTTAAACTTTTTGATTTATTCAAAACAAAATTACTGTTCTTTGGAAAAGTTTAACAATGCATGGATGCTTTACAAATCCATAATACAAATTTGAATTTATTCAGGTTATCAAACGTAACATATAGTTAAGGAGCTTATAATATTCGCCAAAACTTAATATTTTCCCGTTTACTCAACTATGTTATTGACTCTTAATTTAAGCTCTTTAAATTAAAATAACAAAAACATTCCTTATGATCGCCTATTTTAATTTACAGCTTTCCTTCAACTATTTATATTGTTTCTCCTTGTGATATTTCAAAAGTCGCATGGAGTATTGTAATGTAACAGTATTTAAAAATGTCATGTACTTTAAATCACTGACTTCTTTATGTCTATTTAAATCAACTTGTTTTTAATTGTTACAACTACAAGACGAGATGTAAATTTATGTCTAAATACGTAACAGCTACTGTTAGATAACGTTATGCCATTGTTCTTTTACAGTTAGTTAATGTATCAAGTTTATGTAAATTTAAACTAGGACATAACTTTTACAAAAATATGAAATTAATCAAGTTTAATATCTATATGTATTTTAAGTATTTTCACGACTAAGCCATAATCAATTCAAATGTAGCTATAATTAATCGTTACACAATATATCAGTTTTCGAATTTACAAATACAAAAAATTGTTACAATAAATGTAATTATTGTACTTCCATCTTCCATTTTACATACATATACAATAACATACAAATGAAACTAAAAATTCCGAAATTTTCTATGATACTTATTTATAATTTTCCTATTTAATCAAAAAGTTTATTTGAACTTTAATTTTGCCTATATTTATCATTCGAGTACGGTACACAAATACTTATCAAATACTTGTTACAAATCTGTTAAATACTTATTAGATTTCGTCAAAATAGTTGTTCTTGAAAGTAGTATAACAATGCTTGACCACTCTACAAATCTGTAATAACTATATGATTAAAATTTTACTTGTCATAAGTTGTCATAGTGTGTTTCATTATTTGTGAGCATACTACATGATAAAGCAAACAATATTTTAGTTTAAAAAATAAGCAATGTTTAGGTAGTTTTTTCAATGGGTTTATTTATATATATCAAGCTATATTTAATTAAAAACTTTCATTTTAGTACTGAGTAAACATATTTTAATTATGGCCTGTATAAGCTTTCGTAACCATTGAATACACAAGGAAAAATTCAGTTTGCTTCGCACGCTAACCCCCTTACAACTTCCAAACGAGTATTTTATAAATCTATTGTAATAAACTTATAGGCTAGCCTAAAAAGATGGTAATTAATATTAAATATCTGAATCAAATTATTAGGTAAATGAAATAAAAAGAATCTTAAGGAAGTTTAAAGGAGTTCTCTTGATCTCAAATATAACCAATACATGAAAAATATACATAATTAATTGATTCAAAGTATACAATCAGCTGTTAATTGAAATATAATATTAAACAGATAATTAATGTATATCACTGAACTTTGAGCTGTTCATTGAGCTGATCCATACATTTTTAAAAGTCAAATAGCTTTTTTTAAACTATTTTATGCTTAAAATTTCTTTAAATTATTTGTAAATTTTAGAATTTACAAACAAAATAAATTAGTTTTTATATATAACTTTTTTAAACCTTTGAAATTATGTAACACTTAAAATGTGTTTAAATATCATAACACATATAACTATCATTATAGGCAAATTTTGAAATAGGGTGTATAATTTTCACTGAAGTACCGGTACCCAGTTTGTTGTATGTACTTTTAAAATAAGTAAATTAGTATATTATCCTCTTTAAATTTTCGGATTTTTGTTTCTTTTTTACTAAAGTTTAATTCAGATCTACAAAACACTTCATCATTAAATTGTTTGTGAAACATTTCCCAGTTAAAAAAAACGTATTTTCCCACAAAAACTAATTTTTAAAAGCGTTATCACCATATTTTTGACTTTAACAGTTAACGCCTTGATGTTAATTTAAATTCAGAACCATGTTCATAATAAGCATGCCATCCACCCCCCACTACTAACACTAACACTAGTTTAGTCTGAACGCAATACATTTTAATTTTACAGCTTGCTCTGAACTTATAAAATAATTAACTTACATGTGTGAACATATGATTTTAATTGCTGCATGTTTATTTCTTCTAAAGCTTATTCCAAACTTACAAATAATTTTAGTAATCAAATGTTTGTAAACAAATTCCCCATGCAAATACAAAAATGTGATAACAGACAAAACAAAATGTACAAAGACGTGATCGACTATATTCAAACGAAAGGAAGTTTGTCCACACTAGATATTTAATCAGTCTCTACAATTTTATTATTTCGTTCCGAAGTGAAGCCGCTAAGGGACCCTGTGCAGTTACGCAGTAAGTAGGAAAAATACAAGATAGCTGCAGCCCTGACGGAGGCGGCCAGGGTTTATAAGGGTAGCTTCAGGTAGTCCCGAGTCCACCGGCCAACCTGAAGTATACAGATTATAAACTTAACAACATTAGTGAAATGTGCTGAAGCTTCTTTCTTCATTCTTATATACGGTACCAAATTTGACTGACCTGTTATGGAACTAGACCTAAGGGTGACCTTTGTTAGTTTTACAAGGGCAATAAAACCTAAATATAATGAAAAGAATTCGCCGACATTTACTAAAGACGATGCTGTGGAAATGTTTCATCTATTAAACAATATTTAAACATGTCCTATAATTTTACTTAAGGTTCTTACTTTTCTATGATACTTATTTATAGCTTCCCTCTTTCATAAATAACCAAAAAGTTTATTTCAACTCGGATTTGAATATGTTTGTTGTATGAGAACTTATTAAAAATATTTTTTAAACTTTTTTGATTTCATCAAAATAGTTGTTCTTCAAAGGTGTATAACAAAGGATTGACTGTAATAACAATTTGAAAAAATGTTGTCTTAAACATTACTTATTTTGCCCCTAAACCATCGATACCCATGAATGATAATATGTAGATTACAATTCCCTACTATAAATATTCTCCAAACTCAACTATGTTAATTACTAGATTACAAAAATATCTTTTTAAAAGCCTATTCTAATTTACTGGTTTTATTAAAGCTATTTTACTTACAAGTTATTTTTAAAATCTCAGCAAATAAATGTAAAACGCAATTTTACACTCATAAGCAAAGTGCCCGAATGAATTTAGTTAAAAGGCAATATATTTATATATTATAAGCAAAGTTTGGTAAAATTGTCAGTTCTGAGTAAAACAAAAATACAAGAACCAAATACTAAAATTGTTTACGGCCGCCAACTTAAAACAAAACCAAAAAAATTCAAACTTTTAAAAGACCTTTATAATTATGTAACACCGAACTGCAGTAAATATTTCTTTAACAATCACAACCTCGTCCAAAATATACTTTTATGGCCATTGGAATTTGAAAACAAATATTTCTCTTAGATTCATTTTTGGTGCAAAATACTGAAGTTTCAATAGAAACCAAGCTAAACTGATTCTGGTTTTATAATTAGTTTCTAATAATGGATTGACAATATTTTAAAACAAAAGTTGTTTAGACATTTGCCATGTTTTGGGTTCCTCTTTATTATTATTTTTTTAAATCACTGTATTCCAAGAAAATAAAGAGGAACACAGAATACTAGAATACTAGAACTGATGTGTCTAGAAAACTAAAAACGAAATATATTAGAATGAGAAAAACCACTGTGACCAGGCACCGACTCACAAACAATGAACCTTATTTTATTTTTTATAGTAATGCAATACATAATGTGGTGCAATATCATTATATGACAATTTTAAAATAAAATGTTTACTGAAGTAAGTTAGGCCTACTCAGTTTGTTGTAGACTACTTTTAAAATTAGTAAATTTGTTTATTATCCTCTTTAAGTTGATTTATTATTGTTTCTTCTTTACTAAAGCCTAATTCAGGTCTTTAAACCACTTCATAATTTGTTAAAAATTTCCCATTTCAAAACAAAAACGAACGAGTCTATAAGTTATGTCGTTTGTTATTCGCCTAATACAAATATTCCCCAAACTCAACGATGTTACTGGCTAATTAACAAAAAATATCTTTCCCAAAGCCTATTTTAATTTACAGGTTGTCTTAATACTATTCGTTGTTATTTTAAGTCTCTGTGAGTATTTATAAAAACACGCCATTTTAAAATGTAATGTATTACAAATTTACTGCATTCAATAAATTCGTTGAAATTTATGTTTTTAAGTGAAACAACTACAAGACTTATCTATATATACTTATATCTAAAACTAAATCGAAGAATATCAAAATTAAGCATTAATATAAGATATTATTCAAATCTGCTTTATTTTCTAAAAAATTATGTGCTGACTGAAATGTTGAAAACAGCTGTTCTTCTTATAACTAAATTAGGTCAGTGATTAAAATTATAGAAAATATGCATTAATGCAGTAGCCCCGCTCTGTCTCATTGTTGTCGTCAAAGAAGAAATAACAAAAAATTGAATTCTAACAAATTTTCTTCACTATAATGCCAATTGAGGCTTCCTATAAGCACACTAAAAGTCCCCCCTCCCAGGAACTTAAACTTGTTATTATAAGTGAACATATAAACTATTTGTTTTAGTAGTATTAATCCACTTTAGGTGAATTCGATATGCTCTAAAGAAATATTTAACTGCTCTTTAAAATTATTTATAAAACTCATAATCAATTAATTTCAATTGAAATAATCAGCACATAGCATTTAAATTATAGAGAAAAGTTATGAACAATCCTCTGTTTAGAAAATATTGAAACAGGAAAAAGTAGTAATCCTACTATTTATCACAAGCAACTCAAAACAAAATAATTCAAAACAAAATAAAAGCTGATGAGTTTATTTAGCATGAAGTGTTTATTTGATAGTAAATATTATACAAATTATGGCTACGTGTTTTCACAACAACCATATTGCTAAATCCACTGCAGTCAACTAGATTTAATGTAATCTTCGTTAAATAGATTGTAATTGAAGTTATCTGCTGTTTGGAATGTAATCGTCATAGTCCAAGTTTTGTGAGGTTAGGGATGTACAAAGGAATATAAGTAAAGAATACTGTACTTATTTTTGGTAATTAGAATACCAGCGTTTAGTTTCTTACTTTTAATAGTCTTGGAAGACAAATGGTGACTATTTTGAACCTTAGTAATATGTTTATAAAAAAGTTGTTTCGTTTAGGTCACACGAGCAGTCCGTACAAAGCTCAAACGAATCAGTTTAGACACACACGGAAACCGCAAAATTGTTTACCTAAATAAACTAAGGAAAGTGTTTTTTAATTCTTCATTTAACTTTGGAAAATTGGCCAAATTGGTTATTGATTGAAATCATATACCATAATCAATGTTTGTTAAAATTGTGACTTTTGAGTAAAATGGTTAATTAAGAGTAAATAAAAATACGCAAACCGTTTATTGTCACCAACTTGAAACGGGAACAAAAAATATATAAGAAAATTTTTAAACGATACTAGTAAACATAGGTATAAAATGATGATACCTATGTTTGAATTAAAAATTTCTTCAAACTTGTATCCACTACCAAAATATGCCTTTTAGAGCTCTGAAATATGAAATAATATTTTATGTTTAGATTTATTATTTATTTATTTATTGTTTAGATATAGCAAATACTAAGGATAATGTCCATTATACACACTGTCTAAACAGGAATATTTTTTATTAAATCCAAAATATCTTAACAGATATCTAATATCTTAAAAGTTGTATTAGTTGTAAAGTGAAACTATAGTCTGTATGAAGTAACCTGTCTCCTGACCCTCTGTCTACCTGGGACAGGCCTTCGCCATTCACCGGCAATATACGACACCCGCAACGGTTTTTCTAATAATTAGTCACCTTTTAGCTTCCCCACTAGCTTAAATAACTTTTTACCCGAATCATAATTACCGAAATTTTATCAAAAATTTGAGAAGTACCGAAAAAAATAAGATCAACGCTACTAAACAAGGGCAAATTTGATAAAAAACAAACAATATTCAGGTAATAAGAAATATAGATAGTTTGTTTAAAGCTTGTAATAATAAAGTTGGTTTTCTGTAACAATATGACAATGAAATTACATTATATATTACAAAAATAATAAATATTAACTATATACATTAACTACTGTAACACAAACTTATAGGCAAAGTAGCCATTCCTTTTGGGCTAGTTCCAAAAGTGTTTGGATCTATATAGGATGATTCAGTAAAGTGTAGTGGGCTATGCAGATTCAGATTCTACATGCAAAAATAAGTCGAAAATGTAGTATTTTCTCGATTTCTGCTTAGTTTAGCCGAAATCCGCCATTTTGTTTTTTACAAAAAACTCACTTTAACTCTGGACATAGATAACTCTGGAATATTCTTATAATAGTTTGTAAAATATTATTTGTGTTATGCCTCTACGTTTGTAGTACAGTACTTAATGTATATTGTTAATATTTATTATTTTTATAATATATAATGTAATTTCATTATCATATTGTTACATAAAACCAACTTTATTATTACAAGCTTTAAACAGACTATCTATATTTCTTATTACCTGAATATTGTTTGTTTTTTATCAAATTTGCCCTTGTTTAGTATCGTTGATCTTATTTTTTTATGTACTTCTCAAATTTTTGAAAAAATCTCGGAAATTATGA
>JAGFPH010003970.1:76208-122670 GCA_018207615.1 Philaenus spumarius | reverse complement strand
TAATTAGTGTAATGTGTTACGGCATAAAAAGAAACATTTCTAGCAAATTGTAAGTTTTCAACTTCAGCCATCAATGAAATATAGTCAAAAATTTTCCGAAAGGATTTAAATATTTTCTTCCGTTTTAAAAATTATTAATTAAAAATAGGTATCCTTCGTTATCTCCAAAGGCGCAGAAAAATCATTTCTACAAATATTTTGCATCCTTCTTAGTTTTAGCAATGAATACATATAGTTTCTGTATTCATTGGTTTTAGCCACTATGCAGATATCGTAACAAGTTTTCCAAAACTGTTTCTTATTTTCTTCTGTTTTTAAATAAAAAACTAAACGATGTTTTCCTGGTTTATGGCAAAGTCAAAACACTTCGACCATAATTTACAGCTTCTATTTTCTATCAAGCTGAACTATAGTAAAGAGCTTTCCAAAAGAGTTAGGCTAAGAGACGTTGTTGAATGATAACTTTCACTTTAATTCTGCAATACCTTCAATATTACAAAATTAAAAAAAAAAACACAAATTAAATTTTTCTTTTATTGTTTTAGTTTTAGTAATAGCCGGGATAGGATTTCCGGAAAATAATGCTGTTTTAAATTAATTAAATAAAACTTCAATTCTCCGCCATCTCATATGAAACAAAGAACATTCTTAACAAATTTCCCGTTTCTAGTTTCAGCCATTATTAAGATAACCCGTTTTCCGGAAGAGTTTTATTTACTCTGTGTTATATTCACTAGTAGTATCTGTAGAAAATTGCAACATAAAGTGCTAAAGAGTTATTATTAATATATTATTTCACACAACAATTTATGATAACATGCACAATGCATAAAAAACAACAACAAAGGAAAACTATTATACAGGTGTCCCATAAGTAAAGTGTCAAACTTCAAGGAATGGTTCTATGGGTCAAAATAAGGAAAAAAGTTCATATAAACACAAGCTCAAAAAAGCTTCGTTTTCTAGATATTTGAAATTTCGTTTTTTATACAAAATAATTCTTATCTAGAAAACGGACGGTTTGACTGATTAAGTTCAAACTTAGCATAAAGTTTAACCTAACAGTGATGTATCTCAAGAAAAATAAACGATTAAATCCAATAATGAGTTTCAAAATGGCACCTGTTTGGAAATGTCAAACCTAAATTAATTACTAAAAAACCGTACATTTTAACCAAAAAAATTTCAAGACACCTTTTTTTTAGCCCTTAATTATTACACATAACTGAACTATTATCCTTCATCCGATTGTTTTGACAGTTACACCATCCGACAGAAAATCAAAAGGGCTACAAAAAAGTTTCCTTTAAATTTTTTGTTAAAATATACGGTTTTTGAGTAATTTAGGTTAAAATGTTCAAACAGCCGCCATTTTAAAAATAATGATTGGATTTAATCGCTTAGATTTCTTGAGCTACATAATTGTTTCCTTAAACTGCATGTCAAGTTTGAACTCAATCAGTCAAACAGTTCTCTAGATAATAATTATTTTGTACAAAAAACAAAATGGCGGATATCTAGAAAACAAAGCGTTTTCGGGTTTGTGTTTATATAAACTTTTTTCCTTATTTTTACCTACAGAACCATTTCCCGAAGTTTGTTACTTTACTTATGGGACAAGCTGTATACAAACACAAACATATTTTTAACAGTTTTTTGTTGATCAATAAGCTAGATCAACAAAAACGAACTTCGATCAACAAAGAAGGTAATTTTCTGATCAACAATGTGTTGTTAAAATTAAGTCAATTTTTGTGTATATATAATTATACATGATACTTTTCATATGCGGTTTTTCATTCTGAATTGAATGGTGTCAAAATTAACTTTCTACTATAATTAGAACTTAATTTATAAGCGTTTCAAAATGATCAACAATTAATGTTAACTGACACAAGATCAACAAATAGTGCTACGAGACAAATATATATATATATATATATATATATAGATACATACTATATCTCGAGCGGTGACGGTCGCGAGTTTGATGCTTTTTCCTCTCCCAATAAGAAGTGCTATGTAGTATATTCGCGTTGCGTACATACATATATATATATATATATATATATATATAATACATACTATATCTCGAGTGGTAACGGTCGCGAATTCAATGCTTTTTCCCCAAGCAAAAAGTGCCCAACGCCGCTAAAGAAGTTTTCACTTCAATAATTTCTACTCATTTAGGCTATAAATAAAAAAAATAATAATAAAAGATCAGCTCCTAGCACAGGAAATACGAAATTGCGTAGCAGTGAACGTGTTAAACAGATTCACTGTGCCTTCATAATTGCATTAAACTAGGAGAGGGGATATCGGTACATTAAAGGAGGAGAGTAACTATTAAATATTTATACAAAGGTAGGGAGAAAACTATTCGATCGATTTCGAACAAATTTGCACCAAAAATATGGTGCAAACATTAGGCCTGTATGGTGCATGAAAAAAGGTTTTGAAAAAAATTGAAAAACAACCTCCTTTTTGTCCAGACTGGCCCCCCCCCCCCCCCCCCGAAAAATCAGTTATTATGATTATTATTAGTTGAACGAGAATTTATAAAAGGATGTGGTGTTTTACATATGGTAGGCATTAAGGGCTACAAATAAGGCAAATTTTATCAAAAACGTTAGAGCCGTTTTTTTATAGAAAAATAATAACATATTTTTGGGGTTTTTTTTGCCAAAAAGGGAGTTGTTTTTCAAAACCTTGTTTCGTACATCCATACAGGCCTAACTAATATGTTTGATACGAATTTGTTCGAAATCGATCGAATAGTTTTCTCTCTAGATTTGTGTACATACAGACATTTGGTAAAAAAAACACTTTTTTGGACTCAAGGGGTCCCAAAACGGATATTTCCACAAAAATATCAACATGGATTTTATTTTGCGATCACTAGCCCATACTTTCTCTATACCGTATAGTGAGAAAGTAAAAGAAAATTAGTGATTGTAAATTTTCACGAAAGGCAATCTTGCAGTGTATATATTCCTCCTAATATCGGCCTTTGAATATTGTATACCCAATACAAACTGGAAATCAGACATCTGTGGAACAGAAAAATGTCTGACCTGTTTAATAAACATGAGCTGTCTCCAGATTTCCCTGAGGACCCTGAGTGGGGGGGGGGGGTCGTCATTGCTCGGTCTAATTATACAATGCTACGACGCCGTCTAGTTTAAAAGAATTTCTCCGGACCGAAATATTACAAGCTCTTGTTTTAAATTTTCTTGTTACGATTATGTTGTAAGAAAACGTAAGACAATATTTAGGACCTAACCAAGATCTTTTCATTAGTCTGCTAACTAAATTGCGTCATAAATAATATTAATTTAACCATAAATTCCAGCATAGTTTAAATCTATCTATAACATTCTAGACAACTCATATTATTTAGTAAACGTATTTAGGCACGTGACAATAGTTAAGGCCATCCAATACGTTATACAGGCTGATCGATATAAGTGTGCCAACTGTTTCTCTTGAAATCTATAAGAGCTATTAAAAAAGTCAAAGAGTAACTCCCCTGGACTTTTAGTTCTGTTTAATTTGGTGACTTTGAAATTTTTTTCTTACCCGCCATTTTTCCAATATGGCGGCCAACTTTCGAATTTCTTATGGAGCACCCTAGATTTTGTATTGTACAAGTTGAAGAAATTTTCCTTCCCTAGGCCTAAGAGAATAGTTAATTTAATAGGTGAATTTAAACAATTGAACTATTTAAATTTAAATTGACACTGTGCAATTTAATTTAGTCTGGAAGTTTAACTTAAAATTGTGTTTTATTTTTTATTTTTGTCATCAATAATTTTATTACTCTAGGTTTAAATTTGTTTCTAATTATTTGTATATTATATATTTATTTATATATAATTATTCTGACAATTTTAAGTGCATTTTGCTTGTAAAGATTTTTTTAAACATTTTAACTTAAAGCTGCAGAAGAAATTAATTTAGGACTTTGGTAACTTTTTAACATAAAGTAATCTCACTTGCAACTCTTACATTAAATTAATAATATGTTTAACGTTTATTTTAATTTGAAGCTGAGTACTTACAATTTGTTGTTTTTAAATTTTGAGTTATCAGTAATTACTGGTACTATAAGTTTAAATCTTATTATCTATATATATATAAAAACGAAATACCACTCACTCACTGACTCACTCATCACGATTTCTCAAAAACTACTGAACGGATTGAAATGAAATTTGGTATGTAGCTTCCTTTAGGGCCATAGGTACTCACTAAGAAAGGGTTTGAAAAAATTCGAAATTTTAGGGGGGTTTGGGCGGGACCAAATTTATTAAAAAACGATTTCCTCAAAACTACCGAACGGATTGGAATGAAATTTGGTATGTAGCTTCCTCTAGGGCCAAAACTGTTCACTAAAAAAGGGTTTTTAAAAAATGGAAATTTTAGGGGGGTTTGGGAGGTAAAATGACTAAATAACGATTTCTCTAAAATTACCGAACAGATTAGAATGAAATTTGGTATGTAGCTTCCTTTAGGGCCATAGGCGCTCGCTAAGGAAGGTTTTAAAAAATTCGAAATTTTAGGGTGGTTTGTGGTGGTCAAAGTTACTAAATCATGATTTCTCAAAACCTACTGAACGGATTGGAATGAAATTTGGTATGTAGCTTCCTCTAGGGCAATAGGTGCTAACTAAGAAAGTTTTTAAAAAAATTCGACATTTTAGGGGGGTTTGGTGGGGTCAAAGTTACTAAATCACGATTTCTCCAAAACTACCGAACGGATTTAAATGAAATTTGGTATGTAGCTTCCTCTAGTGCCACAGGTGCTCGCTACGAAAGGGTTTAAAAAAATTTGAAATTTTAAACTAGGTCATATGACGACATGTAAATGGCGTACAGCTATGAAGTGGTATAAATGACATGGTTTAGAACCTACGATTCATATCCTTATGATACACAAAATTACCATTTGTATCATTTATTTCACCTAAATAATTACTATACAATAGTGAAGTATTGCCGGGTCAGCTAGTATATTATATATTTATTTATTTATATCTCATAAATCCGAAAATGTTTGTTTTAATGTATTTTGTTCGTAAAGGTGTTTCTTGGAATATTCAAGTAACGCTGCAGACAATATTACTTGATAATCTTGGTAACATTTCATAAAGCAATCTCGTCCGCAACGTAACATTAAATAAATAAATACCTTGATAAAACGGTCTGCTAGTAGCTTGAACGCAACGCAACAACGTAATATAATACCAAAATAATAGTTTCAGTAATTCCGTCTGCAACGTTATAACACATAACACGTGAGAGCTAATGCGAACCGTGCTTGCGCGGCGCGTCATTGCACCTAAGTGACGTCACATAGGAGGGGGGCGAGAGGAAGGTTGGGACATTCTGCGTCAACATCAAAGGAGTGGACCATAAGATAAGCTATTGCTGTGGATCTTATGGCGAGGCCAAAGGTCGGGAGTGACCAACAAGCACCGAACCAAGAACACGTTATTGTCCCAAGAACACGATGTGGGTTCGCACTCTAACGGCCGCATTTTACTTCAGATTTGGACCAAATTTGGTAAACAATTTTTTTTTTTTGTAAGTCCTTTGGATGAGTTCGTTGTTACAGCGACATTTTTAAGATGTTTCGTACTAGAATGAAAACTTTTTTGGTTTTATCTAAAAAATAAATATACGATATTATGCTGCCAATTTTTTTGTCCAACCTTATAGCCCGTTTGGTTCCCCAAAAATCGATCAAAACGTAAAATACAAAAAAATTACCCCGTTCAATTACCCGGCACCTGCACAAATTTTACTGTGGAGCAGCTTCTGATCCGATACCAACTGCAAGCGAAGCGAAGCAGTCGTCAACCTAAGCCGCAAGGTCCAGTTGCAACTAGCAAAGCGCAGTCCATAATCTGAGTCCGCAAGATCGAGGTACAAGCTCGCGAAGCATGTAAACTTAATTTTGGAAGTTCGCTCAACTCACATCACCAGTTCAGCTGCGAGATCAAATTATTTTACTTTGAATAAAAGAACGAGTTGAGCTATCATAGATAGTCCAAATAATTACCAAGCAATGCCCACAACGGCTATTCATTCGACTATTGTTATTTAGTAACTTAATGATCCTCCGTTCGATTGTCTCGACTTATTATCGATCTATCGTGTCCTGTCAAACCCGATAAAGCCCAACAATGACTCAGTATCCCGAACCCTCTTTTAAGGGACAATCGTTTGCTTCGCTCGACTCTATAATTAGGGGATAATCTAACAGCTGTGCTTGACCCCGACGGTTAACTGACAACTGGAGAAATAGGATGGGATTATTTGGTGAACAGTTGTGAAGGGAGGAGGGGGATAATCAATGTATGGTTTAGAGGGTCTGAATGGAAGTTATGATTTTACATTTGTGTAAAGGCAAACATGATCTGGATACTTTTAATTGTATGGCAAAGAGTCCGAGTACATTCCATCTAAGGTCGACCGCAAAATAATTCGTAAAGGCGGACAAAGATTCTGGGCCTTTTTTATTGACTGGAATCTATCTCCCATATTTCACGCTTGGACCTGACGATAACCTGACTTAACTTAAGAAATCTATTGAAATTATCATTAAATTATGTTCCCAGTGTTGGTCTTTTCACTAACCAGTGCACCAAATGTTACACACATGTCAAAACGACCCCATGGCCCTTAGAGTAAAAATGCGAGTGAGGCCCAGGGAATCTAAAGGCATCACGGTCAATATTTATTGGTCAGTCTCTTGCGGATTTAGGTTCAAGTAGATTGGGTTGGGTGTAGGTGTAGCGGTTTTTTAATTAAAATTTTTTCAAAATTTATTTTTGTTGATAATTTTGTTCTAGGCCAACATGTCTTCTTCCACAAGAAAAATACAACATAAGTCATGATTCGCCTGTATTTATATATATATATAAAACAAAAATAGTTACTCTGGGAAAGCACGCTTTTTTCGGGACATAAACTTTTTTCAATTTGGCCAATTTGTTTTCTAAAATTATTTTACTGCAATGATTTTGCTGGTTAATGTAGACCATGAATTGTTTATTATATTTTATATCTGGAATTAAAGGTTATATGTGATATACTAGTAGTTCTGTGAACAGTACACTTCGCTCGTTGAAATAACAAATGTGGTTTTGAGCTTTGGTTAAAAATAGTGTGCCAGTAAGGAAGTAAGCAGAAGGTTTAGCCAGTGAAACATTATTTTGCAATTCCTGCGATTCCAGGGTTTCTAGTTCTTGTTTTTTTCTTTTCTTGAGCTTTAACTGCTAAATATTTTCTTTTAGGGGGCATTGTGTTTTATTTAGGTTAATAATGCGTAAGGCAGCTTAAATATCGCGTTATTGAGGAAAATATAGAATTAAATACTTACATACTTAAATAACTAAAACTTAACAATGTATTTACAGTTCTATATCATATTCCAATATTAGAAATAATGAAAACAAACGATGTTAAAGCGTCGTGATAGTGATCTCAACCCATATACCAACACTTCCCACGCTGTCCACCGGTCATTTTTTGTATGTTCTTTTTTGCCGTGATGTTTCCTTTGTTTCGTCTCATTTTGTAATTCAAGAAAAGCTAAGTCAAATACTTGTATGAAATAATCATTTACAAGCCCACAGTTTAATTCTTCGATTTATGCTCTACACTTTCTTATAATAATATGTCATTTTTGGACAAAGGATATATTAATAAATTTACACATTCAAAATAGGCCTAGTTTTGTTAGCAGTCTTTTAGCAGGAACATAAAAACTGGTGTTTTCAAAATAAGAAATTTGAAATTGATAAATATTTTTATACAGTTCTATTTAGAACTAAATTACGAAACTTTTTTACATTTATGAAACAAATTACAAAAAATGTTTACTACTTTTTATGTAGGCCTAAAGTTGAACTTTTTCCTTTCGTTACTGAACCTGCTTGTTTCTTGAGCTAATAACTTTGTTAATTTTACTTCAATCATTTTTTTACTGGCATTTTTATATGAATTCTCTGAACCTTTATCTACAAAAAAGCTATGGATCACTTTTGAATTGGTTTAGAACAAACGTATAAAAACATGGTTAAAATACAAAAGCTTGGACGATTTTTAACAAATTTGAAGTTTACGGCCATTTTGTGAGCTTACCGTTAGATATGCGGAAAAAATCAAGAGTACAATTTTGTTGAGAATATAATTTGCTACTTGCAAAATATTATTAGTTTTTAAATTCGACTTACGGTTAAGCCACAAACTGGCTTTGGAAAAAAGCTTACACTGAGATAAACGGTCCGGCCGCCATTTTTATTTTATTTAAGGGGTTAAAAATGAAAAATGGAAAAAACCGTATGTATACATCGCTCGGCCTAGGAATAAGGGACATTCATGCAAAAAATCATCAAAATTGGTCATGGCGTTTGGCCGTAATCGTGAGACAAACAGCCTGTCAGACACATAGAGAAAATGCCGAACGGTAGAGCTAAAACGGAGACTTCGCTTAGCTCGGTCAATAAGCATTGTACACTTAAATTGAATTATCTAGTTATCTGTGTCAATGCAGTGTACTAGATAGGAGTTTCTTCAATCTCAGTTATCCAAAAAGTTTCAATTTCCGCGTTTTTTTAAACAAAAATTAAATATTTCTAAATAACTACTTGTACTACAAGACTGGAATTTTTACCACTAAGGCTATGGTTACACTATAAGGACAGATCCTGGACTACCGTGCATGGCCATCTAGTGGAAAGTAATATACCACTATAACAGACCACACAGTTTTATACGTCCAGTGTAGGTTAAAATGTCATGCTCGTCAGACGAATGGAAATAATTGTTAGAAGAGAATGTCGTGAAAAAGTTTTTTTAAAGAAACATTTGGGTACATGAGTTATGGGACAGACACAATTAAGGATACTGTAATAAATGTTGTTTACAATTATGAAATTATTCTACTATTATTAGAAATTATCTCTTGAACAACTACAATTAAAACATTTTTGGACTTCTATCCTCCAGGATTCTCCTAGTTAGAAATATACAAGGCCACAAAATCACATGACCTTCTTTTAAATGATAAAATACACCATAGTTCAAATGCCATATTCGATACAATTATAATATCTATGCAAACATCAGTGGATCATGTTGACTTATTGAACACAAACATTATGAGTGGAGACCACCTTCTTTCGCAGTGTGCACTTGACTTCCACAGTGAACCATGCATGGTGATCACCTTTTCTGTGTCAATGTTAAAAACTTGTATAGTGTTTTCGTTTAAGTGTTTTTATAGTGTGTGTTATGTGTATTTATTTATTATGACTATGTTTCAATATCTGACGATGGCATCATAGCAATGTCGAAACCGGTAATATAAAAACAAACAAACAAGTATTGTGACGGACCATATAAGGTAATAAACAAATTTTAATATTTTTAAAACTACAATTAATTCCCTTTTATCCATAATCAAATAAATTGACCTTTTACAGTACTGTACTTCTTGGATTAACTGGACACTGGAATTCGGCTAAACAGAGTTGTTAAAGACTAGGAAAAACAATTTTATACTTTTTAATTAGTTTTAAAAAACTTGTTATGTTATAAATGTTGTTAGTTCAATAATATTTTCAGCTTTTTAGTCTTCAGTTCTGAGCTATATAAAGTTTCAAATCTCTAGCTCATTTAGAACATGAAAAATCATGTCTGGCCACCCCAAGGGCAGTAAAATCTCATATGTTGGTTCACTGAACTTTGGCCAAAATATTGATTCAATAAATTACCCTGTCTGCAACAATGATGGATCAATTGGAGGCGATCTTGTGCAACATGGACAGAACAATGATTCTTTCTAGTGGTTTGAAGAAGATTGTGAAAGATGTGCAAGAAGAATTCAAAGCTAAGCTTCAACTGCAAGCTCTGGGTTGAATATTTTGAAATATTGACTTTGATTAAGCACTTTATTGCAGCAGCAACTGGGATCTATACCACCAAAATCTAGCTTGTACAAGGATTTATCACCGACTGAACATTCGGACATGACAACTGCAAAATATGTCATCGACGGAAGGTTTTTGTTACACCGTGTCAAAAGGCATCACGGCCAGACACATGCAGAAATTTCCTGCAGTTATGTATCATACGTCAAGTCAAACTACAAATCAAATGCCTTTGTCCTTTTCGGTGGCTGCCCTGACGAAGTTTGTGAATGTACCAAGAGCGTATAACGATTGAGAAGAGCACAAAGAAAACAATCTGCTGAAATATCATTTACAGAATCAATGGTGCACTCTGTCTCACAGGAGGGTTCCCTTGCAAACTCCAAAAACAAGGGCAGGTTAATATCTATGCTAATGGAAAATCTGATGATGTAAAAATTGATTCACAGCAAGCTGTGGAGGACGCTGATATCCTAATTATCACTACAGCTCTTATGTTGGTTGAATATAGTTATTAATAAATATAGTTACTTATATTTATCCGTCTTGTAACTTTGTTATGTCTTCCTTTAAAACGCGTTTCGGGTCCGTGGTCCCATCATCAGTTATATGAAAAGTTCACTCCGTAGGAGGTCGTCACTTATTTACACCAAACACAAACATACAAACACAACATGTGACGACCTCCTACGGAGTGAACTTTTCATATAACTGATGATGGGACCACGGATCCGAAACGCGTTTTAAAGGAAGACATAACAAAGTTACAAGACCGATAAATATAGGTAACTATATTAATTAATAACTATATTTAACTATAGAAGTGACTTGGATACCACAAAATGGAATTCTTATGTTGGCTCTGACAAATGAATATGTGGAAGTGACGGGGGAACTTTATGAAGATTTTGATTTACCTGTGCAGCCCTGATACAAATAATGTCTTCTTTTTGAAATTTGTTTAGGATATTTTGCAAATCACAATTTTGCAGTTGCATGAGATAAGCACCAACCCCAATTTTTCTACAAAACATACTTTCATCTCTCCTTGAGATATGATCACAAGTTGTTATTTTCGCACCACCTCTTTCATTTCCAGATGAACAGCCCCGAACTTGTGCCGCGACCCGCCACCTAAAAAACCCCTTAGCCAGAACCCTCTAATAACAATGGCTTATATAATAATGTAATATAATACAATATAATAAAATGTATTCATTTTCAAGATATTTCTTTGGAATTTTAGCTTTTTGTGACAAAATTTGTATAATTTTGGACTTTAAATTGAATATTATTATATGTAATTTAAACAAAAATTACCTGTACCTTCACAAATACGATCTAAATAAAATATATATGCAAAGAACTCACAAGGAATTCACTAATTGACAGCCTTTAACCCTAGAACCGGAAGATCGCACGATACGTGCGATCATGACAACACATTTGTAACGCGTTATTGTATTGAATATTTGACCCACTAAAAATCTTCCAATCTCAAAAAGACAAACACCATTGGAAAGGTAATGTTTCAAACTTTATTTTTTGTATTTACAATTTCTTTCTAAAACGTATATTTACATACGTAATCATCGTTGCAGTTTATTAATTTTCTACAAATCAATCGGCGCCCGAAAATTCATACAAAACATAACGAAATAACTCAACTTTCGTCAATCTCTAAAGCCCGTCCAGTAGGTTGTCTTAGTTAAACCTATGTATCGATGAATTCATCACAATTTCCCCTATCCAAAACTTTCATCCAATCAAAAATCGGACAAATAGTTCTGAAGTTGTAAGGGGTTTTGTAGACCCTTGCAATTGGTCAGTTTTCCAACCAATAAACAGCGTTATTTATTTCACGTGATATCTGTGTGACCTCAATCGCTTTTTAGAGATATTTTGGTATCTTTGTAAACATAATGCTTCAAGCTAACTTCCCCTGTAAACCAAATATGCTATATTTGAACAGTTTATTGTGTAGGACCGTGGGAAAGTGACTGCTAATACGGTCTCATCTAACGTTCAAATCTGAAGCCTAACGGACTTTTACAACATGGCTAGACATAGGAGTTTGCACGCGCATCTTGTACAGACTAATAATTCTAAGTGAAACACTTTTATGAAAAGATAATTTACAAGTATACAGTTCAGTTCTTTGATTTATTCTCTACACTTTGTTATAATAATATTTCATTTTTGGGCACAGCAAATATTAGTAAATTACGTTTCTAACTTGGCATACTTTTGATAGCAGACTTGTAGTAAGAACATAAAATCTCGTGTTTTCAAAATAATAAATTTGAAAATGTTAAATATTTTTATACAGTTCTATTTAGAACTAAATTACGAAACTTTTTTACATTTATGGAAAAAATTACAAAAAATGTTTACTACGTTTTATGTAGACTTAAAGTTGAACTTTTATTTTTCGTAACTGAACATTTTTTGTTTCTTGAGCTAATAACTTTGTAAATTTTACATCTATAATTTTTTTACTGGTATATACAAATTCTTTGAACCTTTCTCCACAAAAAAGCTATGGTACACTTTTGGATTGTGGTTAATTTACTATTTTTGGCGAATTTTTGAATAAATGCTTGCACACGCCAAAAAATCCATTTTCGTTAAAGCTGCCGGTTCTAGGGTTAATAATAAACTAAAATTTTGGAGTTAAAAGTGGGTTTTTGGAGAGACAGGCTTAAATACGCCCATTTTCAATTAGCGCTCGAGCCCCAACGGTTCGTCGGAGAAAAAAACCTACTTAATGAAATTTGTAGAACATTTTATGTATTTTCTATTTGAATAGGAAGGTGATTTACGAAAAGTTATAGTTTTTTCAAGTTATAAGCACAAAACCGACAAAACAAGAGATTTTTTACACTTTTTGCATTTTTTTTTTCAATGCTGCGTCACGAAATTTTGTAGGCAAACCTCAGATTCGGATTCAGCACCCCAAAAACATGCAAAATGGAAGAAACCAAAACTACCCCAAAACTTTCTTGCGAAAAACACAGTTTGACTTGATTAATATAATACATATTTAAAATAACTACCCTTTTCAGTGAAACATCCCCTTTAAACATCGCAAATTACAATATCACATAGCAACGTCAACGGTTTAGGAAACTAAACTTCAGTTTCCTTCTCTTGCATGGCCTCGTTACACCCACAACTATGCAACTGAAATATGATTAAAACGTCACAACACTGCCGAGCACAACATTTCAAAACTCAATACCTTCGTACTCTGATACCGACGTATTGTTCTCGGACAGAAATAACTTGTTTCTTGTTCCAACATTTATCGTCCGACAGGAAGCACACGGCTCACTAAATCACAAAGTAAGTGGATAAATGAAGCCGTGACGTCCGATATAAACGTCAACTTATCATTTCCTTCCGGTTGTAAAACCAAGTCGTAAACTAATTTTATTGCCAATTCAGGAACGTTTGCGGACGAGTTCGACTGTGTCAGAAAATGAAGAGCGTGTAGAAGTGTTTTTCTGAATGGAGTAAATTTTGATTGTATTTTTAAATCAATTAAATTATTGCTCTAAAATTCCATACAATATCAAAGAGATATTAATAATCAGTCAAACTTCAATTTAAAATTTATGAATTTCCATACTTAGCTATTGCAGATACTCTTGAGGTGCGGACATACACGCTCGTCCCGTCTTTTTCCAGAGGTATGCCTCCTGTAATCAAATGGAGGTGGCTATACCCATTACGTCACGGCTGGAAATTATTTGAATGCTCTAGTGAGCATACCGTGCCGGGACGTGACGTGACGGGTGGTATACCCAGGAGTCCCGTCGAGCGACGTCTTTTATCTCCGCTTCGGCTATTTCCGCGTACAGTCGGGAAACATCGTTGAATGCCTGAATGTTTGTTTGATTACATTTAGTTGGCTCCGCAGCAGAGCTAATACAAAATACTGATTTCTTTTCATCATAATAACACTTTTTATCTATACTTGAATATATCGTAAATAAACGGTACCAGGAACTGGCACATACTTTCTCACAAACATATTTAAATTATTAAACAGATTCACTGTAACTTGTAGGGTGGGGTAGGAGAGGTGATTTTTTATTTAAGTTGGAGATTAACTAATAAATATTATTATTAGTATCTAGAGAGAAAACTATTCGATCGATTTCGAACAAATTTGCACCAAACACGTCAGTTAGGTCTTTATAGATGCACGAAAAAAGGTTTTGAAAATTTTTGAAAAACAACCCCCTTCATGGCCAAAAACCTCCAAAAATCAGTTATTAATATTATTATTATTACCTAAACGAGAATTTTTAGAAAGATGCGGTTTTTTGCATATGGTAGGGCACATTAAAGGCTACAAATAAGCAAAATTTTATCAAAATCGTTAGAGCAGTTTTTTTTATAAAAAAATAATAACAGATATTTTGGGGTTTTTTGGCCAAAAAGGGGGTTTTTTTCAAAATTTTTCAAAACTTTTTTACGTGCATCTATACAGCCCTACTTGACATGTCTGGTGTTAATTTGGTTGAAATCGATCGAATAGTTTTCGCCATTTCGCCAAAAAAACCCCAAAAATCAGTTATTATTATTATTATTATTAGCTAAACGAGAATTTTCAGAAAGATGCTGTTTTTTGCATATGGTAGGATACATTAAAGGCTACAAATAATCCAAATTTTATCAAAATCGTTAGAGCGGTTTTTTTATAAAGAAATAATAATTGTTTTTTGGGGGTTTTTTTGGACAAAAAGGGGGTTGTTTTTCAAAATTGTTCTATACCCTTTTACGTGCATATATACAGGCCTACTTGACATGTCTGGTACAAATTTGGTTGAAATCGATCGAATAGTTTTCTCTCTAGCTTTGTATACATACAGACATATATACAGACAGACATACAGACAGACATTTTGTAAAAACTACTTTTTTGGACTCTGGGGGTCCCAAAACGGATATTTCCACAAAAATCTCAACATCGATTTTTTTTTGCGATCACTATACTTTCTCTCTACTATAGTACAGTGAGAAAGTAAAATCCACTAATAATCGAGTCTAAAGAAACTTTAGCGTTAAATCATACGGCTTCCTAACTATATTCAAGTCTGTTAAGTTCATCTCATAAACTCAAAGCTTGTAGGTTTGTTTAAAATATAGTTATTATTAAAAGACTAAATTAATTTCACGATATAAAAATAACTTCTTCATCGTCTGTGGCTTAGGGATTTTTTAAATTGTAAATAAATAATACTCAGAGGTCTATCAAAGGTACTTAATGTTTGCTTACTTTGTTTAGATTTAAACATGAATAGTTAATTAAATAAAAAATGGTTATTTTTTAACCTAGAACTAAAAAAACTCCAAAAAATGTAGGCCTACTTGTAAATATAACCAATGAATACAGAACCATTAAGAAGCGCCAACGCCCATGTTAAAAATTCAGCCTAGTTTTATTTGAATCTGGCAAGCTTAGCTCGGCAGCCGCTAGAAAGCGCCACTGTCGTCGGTACGGTAAGTGTGAAGAGACAGAGAATGAGAGAATGAGCCAGCCATTCCTGGTCTTACTCACACTGGCGCGGAGGATTGATGAGTCACCGACGGGTGGAAATTTTCAGCAAGCGCTGCCTAACGGCTGCCGCACTAAGCTCGATTTGGCGGCAACCAACCGGGCTGACTGTTCTCCATAAGCGTTAGGCTGAAACCACACTGCTAAAAACAATTTGATTGAAGCAAACCGAATAAAATAGAATAACAAATCTAAAAGTTAGAAATACAGATAATTAATGCTTCAAAGTTTGAAATCAGCTGCTAGTGGAAATATTGGAGCAAACAGCTCTTTTATCTGTTATTTTATTCAATTGGTTGCTATGGTAATAAGTGTAAATACATGTGTTGGTTCCTCAGTCTAGGCCTAACCTAAGAATTTTTTCCGACTAAATTTACACAATATTAAATTAAAAAATGTTTTTATCAAAATGAATTGTAACCTATGTTACTCAGGGACAGTGTAGCTTTTCATTAGTAAAACTATTTTTTTCAATCGGTTCTGTAGTTCCAGAGATTACCCCCTACATAGAAACAAACAAATTCTACCTTTTTATAATATTAGTATGTATTTAATATATCTTTTAGTGTATATTATTTAGTTTCTATTTTCAGTTATTAGATTGTTAATGAGTCTGAAATTTATTTCCTACAGCGGTTTCGGACAGCTACCATCATCAGTTTAATAAACTTCAATAGTCACTAACGTGGCACTAAAAACAAACCCTCGTATTACACAAATTACTGTGCTTACTTAGAACGCTCGTTTCTTGTAAAATTCGCCCTACAGACTGTGACATCTGGAAACGGAAAAATATCTGTCCTGTTTAATAAACATGAGATGTCCCCAGATTTCCCTCAGGACCGTGCCAAGGGGGAGGGGTTGGTATCTTTACAACTTGGTCTAATTATACATTATACGGTGACGTCCTATCGACTACCCTAGATTCCTTGACACCCCTCCAGACCTTATTTGGTGGTGCTGATCTCTGGGATTGCTTGCATTCCTACATAAGTTTCACTTAGAATTTCTATAAAATGTACAATTGTGCCTAATTCCAATGCCGTGTGTTTTTAATTAAACTGATTGAAACAGTTTACCCAGAAATGTCAGTTAATGAAAGAAAGTACATTTTGTAAATTACAAAATTACCCCATCTCTTATAAATAACAGTGCAACATAATTTTCAGTTCTTGAAATAAGTAAAAATTTTTTCTTTAGACATTTTTCATTGTTACGGTTTCGTAAACAGTGTATACAAAGGACTAATAATACAATCTATACTAATAATTAATTATAAAGAGGCAAAATTTGTTTGTTTGTATGTGGGTTGTAATCTCTGGAACTACTGAACCGATTGACATTTTTTTTTACTAATTTAAAGCCACCCTATCCCTTAATATCATAGTCTATAATTCATTTTGATAAAAACATTTTTAATTTCAATATTTGTAAATTTAGTGGGAACATTCTTTAAGGTTAGACCTAGACTGATGAACCAACACATGTATTTACATTAATTAGCAACAAATTGAATAAAATGACAGTTAAAACAGCAGTTTGCTCTAATGTTAATAGTATTTAATCAGTAGTTGCTGATTTCAAACTTTAAAGCAATTATTTGTATTTCTAACTTTTAGGTTAGGTTTTTTAAAAGTGTAGACCTGAGCCTTGCTAGTTCTATTAACCTTTATTACAACTGATGTTATAACATAAATATACTAGACTAGCTGACCCGTACGGTGTTGCCCGTAGTGGGTGGTATTTTCAGTCTTTTTAACGTAATTGTATTATTTTTAAGTGTTCAGTCAGTGAGTGGTATTTGGCTTTTATATATATAGATGTTAAATAATAAAAGCACTATTGTAATAATAATAAAAGATCTGAAATTATGATTTTAGTAACTTTGATCCCCCCAAACCCCACCTAAAATTTCGAAATTTTGCATACCCTTTCTTAATGAGTACCTATGGCCCTACGGGAAGCTACATACCAAATTTAATTCCAATCCGTTTGGTAGTTTTGTAGAAATCGCAACTTAATAACTTTGATCCCCCCAAAACCCCCTAAAATTTCTAATTTTTTTAAACCCTTTCTTAGCGAGCGCCTATGGCCCTAGAGGAAGCTACATACCAAATTAATTGCATTCCAATCTATTCGGTAATTTTAGATAAATCGTGTTTTAGTAATTTTTACCCCCCAAACCCCCTAAAATTTCCACTTTTTTAAAACCCTTTTTTAGCGAACACTTATGACCCTAGAGGAAGCTACATACTAAATTTCATTCCAATCCGTGCGGTAGTTTTGAAGAAATCGTAATTTAATACATTTGATCCCCCAAAACCCCCTAAAATTTCGAATTTTTTCAAACCCTTCCTTAGCGGGCACCTAGGGTCCTAGAGGAAGCTACATACCAAATTTAATTTCAATCCGTTCTGTAGTTTTTGAGAAATCGTGATGAGTGAGTGAGTGGTATTTCGCTTTTATATATATAGATGATTTGATTTAAACATTTAACATTATTTACCGTCTCAGATGTTTGGTTATTATTAATCCTACACCTTTATTATAAAGAAAACATAATATGATTATGTGTACAGAAGGTTCCAACAGGGTTGGCGTGCGAAGCACGCAGGGGTTTTCCCCAGTGACTTATAAAAACAAACTCCTCAGAATTTTTATATGTGTACCACAGATATGTGGATGAAATTAATGTTAGTATTGGTTTTTAAAAAAGCACAAAATGACAAATCAACACCTTCGCCACAAACTTAAAAAAATCGAACATGCAGCTGAACAGCTGACGTAAGTTTAGCGAATTTCCAAAATTAAATTCAAATGCGTCAGGGTCTCAATCAACAATTTGGGGAATTGGTCTACTCACGAAGGCGCTGAATGACTGCCTATTTGTACGAAATATTTTAGAAGAATTTGTTTGCACCTAAGCCTCCAGCGACTTAGCAAATTCGTTCCACTCGTCCGAGCGACTTAGATAACCAAAGCGCTTGCCAAATTCGGACCAAATCTGGCCTAAATTACGACCGTTAGAGTGCGAACACATATACAGTGGGTTCATAAAGTACCTTTAACCCCCCTTATTATTTTGGTTACTGAAAATAAGTTAACAAAATTTGTGTATATCTTGTGTTGCATAAAAGGACAAATGTTTTGCCATATCTGACCCTCTATGATTTTTGGGGGTTTAGGGGGTAAGGGGGGTTAACAATTTCAAATATAAAGGTAGGCCATCGAATACACATTTGAAAATCTTATTAAAAGAGAAACACATTGGCGCAAACTCGAGCTTAATATCTTACTCCGTTTCAAAGTAATGGACAATCAAAGTTTTGGAAAATAACATACAACCTACTTATTCCTAATATTAACAAATTAATAACCTGCTTTGATGCTATGATAACAATATAATTTTCCAGAATTTTGATTGTCCACTACTTTGCAACAAAGCGAGATACTAAACTCTAGTATGCGCCATTCTGTTTCTCTTTTAATAAAATTTTCAATGGTTTATAACATGACCTACATTTATATTTGAAATTGTTTACCCACTACCCCCTCAAGGCCCCAAAATCATAAAGGTTCAGATATGTAAAAAAAATGTGTCCTGTTATGCAACACAATATATTCAAAGTTTTGACAACTTATTTTCTATAACAATAATAATAAATTGTGTTAAATTGACTTATGAACACTGTGTGTACATATACAGGGTGGTCGGTACCAAGTGTTAAAAACAACGGGACATGGTTCTATGGGTCAAAATAAAGAGAAAATCAAGAATAAAATTTTTTCGAAAAACGCTTCATTTTCCAAATATCCGCCATTTTGTTTCTTTTACTAAATAATTAATATCTAGAGAACGGTTTAAAAGATTTATCCTCTATCCGATTGTTTTTAAAATTACACCATCCGATAGAGAATCAAAAAGGCTTCAAAAAAGGTATCTTGAAAATTGTTGTTAACATGTACGGTTTTTAAGTAATTTAGGTTTGAAATTTTCAATCATGCGGCATTTTAAAGCGCATGATTGGATACAATCGTAAATTTGTCTTAAGATAGATAAATTGTTAGGTTAAACTTCATGCCAAGTGTGAACTCAATCGTTCTCTAGATATTAATTATTTAGTAAAAGAAACAAAATGGCGGATATTTGGAAAATGAAGCGTTTTCCGAAAAAATATTATTTTTTATTTTATCTTCATTTTGTCCCATAGAACCATTTCCCGAATTTGTTCACTGGGTACTGACCACCCTGTATATATAATTTTAATGAAACACCAAAACGTGTTCTGGGGACTATGATCGGTGCTTACTGACTACTACCTTATGTCTCACCATAAGAGTCACTGCAATTGTTCATCTTTTCTATGGAAATTCGCTAATGAAATTACACGTACCTACGTCATCATCACGTTAAAAAAAATCATGTACAATAATTTCGAATTGAAGAGATAGAGTTCGATTGCTGGTAACTTGAACAATTAAACAACTATTTGTAATTGTTTTGAAATTATTTCTGCGTTATTAATGTTAATAATTAGTTCGAATTTAACCGTAGTATGTTGTTTTACCTATTCATTCTATTATTCAAACGTTTTCCATAACTTTTGATGTTTCCTCTATCGCATTTTGAACAAACACACAAAGTTTATCATACATCTGCTCATTGTTTATTTACGTTTGTTAAACTTTGCACGCTGTAAAATGAATCGTACAAATATTGAACAACAAACCGCAAATACAACTCGATTGAAGTGAACCTCCATTATTTGCTGATGTGTTTGCTCTCAAACACGCAAAATCGTTTAGTTTAAGTTCCGCGAAGCGGTTTACAGTTTCGTCTTTCCGCGGGCACAGTAGCAGGGAAATTAATGAAATCATTAAAATTTCTAAACAAATAAAATACAGAATCCCACAACTAACGCGTCCGTTCACTCGAACGCGTTTCAACTGCAATGCAGCCATCTACAGTGGTGCACGAGCTAGACTAATGAGCTGGAGTTATAGTTTGATTGTAACACTGAAGATGGCGACGTTGCCGTTGAGACACGCGTTTGAATAAACGTAATTCTGGTTCAAGGTTTTCTTTTCTAAAAAAACATTATCTACATTGTCTTACATTATCTTTTGTTTAAGGGTTCACAAGTCGTTGTTTAAAATTGTCGATTTTGATCTAGTAGGGGACGAAGTTATTGTTTGGAACGAAGTTCCTTTACGCGGTAGGAGTTGACAAATAGAAAGTGTAACGCGTAACGAAAACCCGTTATCGAATTGGTTGCTAAGGTAACGAATTTAAATACATTCAAGAAACGAGTGACCATCACCGTCGTAGTCATCGCATGGACACACTGTTTTTAAGGCTCCGTAGTATCTCCGCAATTATTTAAGACAGAGTAGCATTCCCGGATGTATTGAAGGCTAAGTATTTAAGGCTCTTCTTTACCTTGAAGAAAACTCCCGAGTGTACAGTATGATTTCAATGCAAAAGGCCTGACTCAAGCTGCAAAATCGTTGAAACATACATTCGTAATACCGTGTTTCGGATTCTATTTATAAATTAATAATCTGGGAAACTACTTTAAGTTATAAAGAACGCTTTATATTTTTTACGTGTTAGCTTAAAATATGGAAATTATTGCTTAAAACTCCCAAAAAATGCGTTAAAAATAATTGATTTTTATTCACTTAAACTGTTGATTAAAAGGAGTTGCCGTCGATTTCTTTCAATTATGAGATATAAGACAAAAGCACAAAGCCTTTAAGAACAATTTAAGATGTTTCACAACTTTTTAGGTTGAAAAACGGCGTCCGAAACACGGTAGTACGAAGTGCATATTTTTTCTGTTTTACTCAAGGTATAGAAGACCCTTAAGCCTCCATGGTTGTTTAAAGCGTGATGAACTCCGTTCCTGAGGGGGGTCCTACGACCGCACACGTGTTTTTTTCGAAATGTAAGTCAATAAATTATGAATTTTCCGTGATGTGACATTTTAAAAAATGCCCAATTTGTATATTACATCAGTTTAAAGTTTATATGTTTCAGTGTATTTTTACCTAACGGTTTATTCGGTTGCAAAGAAGTCTCAGGACACAATGAATGCGACAAATTTACAACCATTATTAGCGAATTTCCATATGAAAGATGAGCTATTGGAGTGACTCGTATGTCGAGACCTAAGATCGGGAGTGGTCATGAGCACCGATCATGGTCCCCAGAACACGTGTCGGGGTGTTATTAAAACTTGTATATGCAGGGTGTTCAGAAAAGGGTTCCAAGGATTCAGGGTGTGATTCCCCACATCAAATGAGATGAAAAGTTCCAAAAAACGTAGGTTCAAAAATGCTCCGTTTTCTGTCTAGCCGCCATTTTTTTTTACAAAATAGTTCATATTTAGAGAAATGTTTGCCTGATTGAGTTAAAGCTTGGCATGAAGTTTAACCTAACAATAATCTATCTAAAAAAAGGAGCAATTAATTATGTCCAATCATGCGTTTCTAAATGGAGGCTGTTGGAAAACGTGAATTCCTCAAAAACCGTACATTTTAACAAAAAATGTCAAGATACCTTTTTTGTAGCCCGTTTGTTTCTTATCGGATGGTTAATTGTCAAAATAATCGGATCAAGGATAATAGTTAAGTTGTGTGTAATAATTGGTTCGTTTAACCCGGCATTATACCAACACAGTAAACACAAAAATATTGTATGTACATTTGCTGTTATTACCTTTAACTTAGAATAGGGGCTCTGCCCCTGGACGCTTCGCGTCCCAACCTCGCCTCGGCCTTTGGTTTCAGATGGCTTCTTCGCTTCGCCCACAGTTGGAAAATTCAAAGAATCTCGTTAATCTTTGGCTCGTTTGTAGGGCCTACATAGGTTTGTAAAATTATGAATCCGGGTTTAAATATATTAACAGTAATTACAGGATTAATTATATACCTCAAATACATCCTTTAAAAACGTGAGAGGCTTTCATTATGATTTTAGTACTAGTTCTACTATCTTCTATCAACTAAAGTTTTGAAACCAGGACTAAATATAGTAAAAACTATTGCAGGATTAACATAACGTCAATACTATGTTTCAGAAATGAGCCAGGTATATATTACAAAATTGACTATTAGAATTTATCCATCTTTGCCAAGTTTATCTTTTTTTTTTTGACAAAATAAATTGTTAAATCAGGCCCAATTTATTCTAATTCCAACGTGCTAAAACAGTATAAATTAGCTTGTTTATAAACAGCTGTTTGATCGCTTTATTTACTATTTAGTTGTTATTTTGTAACCAACATGGCAGCCCATAAAACCCTATATTAAAGTTTTTTAACTTTTTAATTAGATTTTCTCAAAAAATTGCGTTTTTACACGAAATACAAGTAGTATATTTATGGGTGTACTTAAAAATCAAGACTACACATAAATACAAAATTTCTTTAAATTCGTTAGAGTCGTTTTCGAGATCCGAGACAGATACAAAGATAGATACAAGAATTGTTCATTTAAAGTTATAGGATATTATCCTTTATCCAACTGTTTTGATAGTTACACCATCCGATGAGGAATCAAAAGGGCTACAAAAGGGTTGTCCTGAAATTCGTTGTTAAAATGTATGGTTTTTGAGTAGTTTAGGTCTGAAACAGCCGCCATTTTGAAACGCAGTTTTGGATATAATCGCTTATTTTTCTTGAGATAGATCATTGTTAGGTTACACTTTATGCCAAGATTGAACTCAAGCAGTCGTACATTTCAGTAGTTATGAATTATTTTGTAAAAAAAAAACAGAATGGCGGCTGGACAGAAAACGGAGCATTTTTGAACCTATGTTTATTGGGAGTTTTCGTCTAATTTTGATGTGGGTAATCACGCCCTGAATTCTTGGATCCCTTTTTCTGAACACCCTGTATGTATATACCTATTTTGGTGCACATGTTAGAAGTCGCTCGGACGAGTTCATTAGCCGAAAATATCCAACGATCGGAAGCAAGTTTTTTTGAAAGCAAGTAAAGTTTTTTGGGGATTTTTCGTACTAGAATGGGCCTTTTTTGGAGTTTAATCTAAAACACATTTTGTTTTGTTTACCCAACCATATAGCCCATTTGGTAACCCTCAAAACCAATCAAAATGTTAAATACCTTAAAAGTACCCGGTTCGAACCTATGTGGGTCAGCTTCTGATTCGAGGCAGACGTCTGGGATGCAAACTCGCGAGGCGAGTTTGTCCGCTAAGAGCGCTTAAGTCGGGGGGTATAGACTGAGGTACAAACGAATTCTTCTAATATACTTCGTACACGCAGGCCGCAATTCAGCGCCTTCGTGAGCAGGCGAATTTCCCAGACAGTTAGTTGAAAACCTAAAAACATAAAAAGTTAATTTCGTAAATTCGCTCAACTCACGTCATCGGTTGAGCTGCGTGATCGACGTATTTCTACATTACAAACGCATTTATTTCAAATAAAATCCACCGCGCAAGCCTTACGCAAACACCTGCTGCGCAGAAACAATGCGCGGAAGTCATATTTCACACAATAATACTTCATAACAAGCTCTATAAACTGTTTACAATGACTTGAAGGTACGGGTTCAGTAATTAAGCGATTGTATGGTAATAAATTCTTTCACAATGCCAACTTCTGCCTCGTTTCAACTAGTAATTGAGATACTTTTTTAAACTGCGTTGACAGAAATGTTTTAGCAGGGCGTTTCCAAAACTCTATGAACAAATTGCATGATATTGCGCTTTGGGTCAAGAGAAACGTAAAACGTCATACGACCGTGGGCACATTTTGTTTCGTTTCCCTTGTGTCTGTAGTTAAAAATTTATATTTAAAAAACTGCTAAATTAATCTAAACACAATTTTGGTTGAATGTCACCCTCACTAGGAACTAGGTTGGCAAAAATGTTTAAGCCATTATCTCTTTCCGTTTCAAAATGGCTTCCATTTACATTTTTCAACTTAATATTAGAAAACAAATTACCATTTTACAAAAAACATATAAGTATAACATGTTTTATAAATGTTTAAAAAAATCCAAAACAGCTTTATCTTTTAAAATCTGGCAGAAATTAACCGATTTATGGGCTTTTTCATAAGTTCACCGTCTCACAAGCTGCTTCGTTCCACCAGCAGCTTTGCGAGTTTACACCTTATACAGCTTCAGACTGCTTCACTTTGCTCACATCGCTCAAACTCGGTACTTTTATGGTATTTAAATTTTGATCAATTTAAGGGCAGCCCGATTTCTATAAGAGCATAATGTTAACTAGGTGACACATATCTCTGGTTCCGTAAGAGCTAGAGTCATAATTTTTTTTTTTTAAAGATTAGGTCTTTGCCTGGTTCCTATAAGGAGTTTTTGTTTTTTTTAATGTATGATTTTTTTAAAGTGTGTTTAAATTTACAATTTTTAATAGAAAACTATTTTTTATTCAGCAAATATATATAATTTTAAAAAATCCTCAAGATAATAACTAATATTTAGTGCCAAAAACATCATGTAAAAATTTCATTATGATACACCCAGTAGTTTTTGAGAAATGTGTCACGAAAGTTTAAAAATGACAAATTTTGGAAAATCACAAAAACAGCGGAAAACAGAAAACATATTTTACATACTTGGCTTTAATACTCACCTAAAAATGAATGCAAGCTGTTTTTGTTTATTTTTTATTGACAATTTATAAGAAGATAGGTATTTATAAAGCGTTATATATCGTTGGAAAGAGGAAATTCTGAAGAATAATAATAAAAAATGAATAAAAAATTATTTTTTAGGTTGGTCTGCCCTTAAGGGTACCAGACGGGCCATAAGGTCGTGAAAAATAAATATGGACTCGTCCGAGGGACTTAAACAACCAACGAACGTATAAACTTAGGCCGTTAGAATGTGAACACATACAATTTTTAATGAAACCCTAAAACGTATTCTGGGGACCAAGATCAGTGCTCATTTACCACTCCCGACCTTAGGTCTCACCATAGGAGTCACAGCTATAGGACATCTTTCCTATTAACATTCGCTAATAATGCTGTTTAAGTAACATTTTTTGTAGTTTAAAAAATCCACTACATTTTTATTAAGTAATGTCCTTTTAACAATTTTTCCAACAGCTAGGCGCAAACCTGCACAGTCAGCAACCGATGGGGTTTCTAAACAGTAAAATAGACGAAGCCTTTACTCGCTACGCCACGTATCTCCCCCTCTTTGTCACAAGTCGGGAGAGACAGAATGCACAATTGCTAAGGGAAGAGATGCAGTCTGGAGATTTCCTCCCTGATTAAACCGTTGCCAAAGAACTCTGATAATTACACTGTAAGGATGTCTCATTGGCATTTCCGGGGGGGTTGTTATCTCTGCCTCACCCTTTGTCTCATCCCCTAAACCCGAGACATTATCTTGTAGTTGCTAAGTTTAACGTTGTGCTTTATGATATACCATTTATTTGCTTGTATTTGTTATATGGTTGTGTGTAATCGTAACTTTACACTATTGCACAATTGCTTAGTTTTATTCACGAGCTTTCAATGAAAGAATTTTTAGTTTTTGGAACGAAGTTCTTTAGCGCTTGGTGCGGTAGGAGTTAACAAATAGAAAGTGTAACGCGTAACGAAAAAAGTGTTATTAATTGGTTGCTACTTCAATGACAAATATAAAATACGAGTAACGAAAAAGCGTTGTCAAACTGGTTGCTATGGCAATGAATGTACACACATTCAAGAAACATGTTTTTTGGTTCATCGATTTAAATTAAGAGACGATCGGATGCGTCCGGCGTAGTTAAAGTATTACCGTCAAGCGCTGAAATACATTTAATAAACATAAAATATCATTCGTCAGTCTAGGCCTTACCTTAAATTATTGTGTGTATATTTATTTTATTTTACCAAGGCCAACATACATACAATAATTTTAGGTTAGGTCTAGAAAGTAATTTTAAGTCTGGGCCTAACCTAAAATTATTGTGTGTTGCCGTTAAGACAGGTAAAATAAATTAAATATAAACGCAATAATTTTAGGTTAGGCCTAGACTGATGAACCGACATTTTATTTTTATTGAGTGTAATTACAATGAATGGACATTTAACTGTGTTTACCATCTTAGCTTTGATGTTATGATTAATCATAACACCCTTATTATAACACTAAACGTATGGAAACAGTGAATAGTTTTATAAAAAACAAACTAATAATAAACGGCTATTGAAAGATTAAAATGATGTGTGTATGTTGCCGTGCCGTTAAGGGGGGGGGTTAAGTTAAGTTTGGGTTGAGAGGGTAATTCAAAGATCATAAATAAAAACCCCCATCAAGTGATACGTAATTTTAAAGAGCTTGATAAATTAAGAAGAATGGCACAAAAGGTCTTCGAGAGTAGACCAATTTCCAAAATAGTTGGTTGAAACCATAAAGCATATAAACTCACGTCAGGCGGTTCAACTGCGTGATCGAATTGTTTGTAGTTGTAGCTCATGTATCACTGAGGATGACGCTTATGTCGTTGAAACGCGTTTGATTATTAAAAGTACACGTGTATTGGAATTATTGGTATTGTTATTATTTTTTAATAATTCCTTCTCACTCGTCCAACCCAAAATGTAATAATATTATTGCAAAACCAAAACCAGAGGGTTATTGCAAAAAAAGGGGGGGGGGGAGTGAATTGTCAACAAGAGGTTTGACTTCAAAGAACGTTTTTGTATTTCTTGACATTTTAATTACTATTAAAAATAATTCGACCACGCAGCTGGACCGCTGACGTGAGTTGAGCAAATTTCCAAAATTAAGTTTATATGCCTATATTTTAGAATTTCAACCAACAATTTGGGGAATAGGTCTACTCACGAAGGCGTTGAACAGCTGTCTGTGTGTACGCAATATATTAGTAGAATTTGTTTGCGCCTAGTGGCCTCGAACCGGGTACTTTTATGGTATTTTACGTTTTGATAGATTTTGGAGGAACCAAGCGAGCTATAAGGTCGCGTAAAAAAGCAAAATGTGCAGAATAACATCCTACATTTATATATTTAGAAAAAACTTTAAAAATTTTAATTCTCGTAGTAAAAATCTAAAAAAAATAGTTACTTCCGGTCAAAAAACGTACTTCCGGTTGCTGGATTTTTTTGGCTAACGAACTAGTCCGAGCTACAGAGACAAACAACATGTGTATTAAATTTGTACCAAATTGGACTTAAAATGCGGCCGCTAGAGTGCGAACACATATATATGATTTTTAATGACACCCCAAAACGTGTTCTGGGGACCATGATCGGTGCTCATTTGCTACTCCCGACCTAGGGTCTTACCATAAGGGCCACTGCAATAGCTCATAATGGAAATTCGCTAATAAATAGATTTTACCAAGTGTACAAAATATGACTGGTAGTTAATAGTTTACAAATCAAATGTAATATATTTTATCTACGACCATTGCAATAAACACCAATAACGCTATTACAAGTAACATCAGAAAGAGGTACATTACAAACCAAAAGCCAACCCGATTAGGTATTGATATCTTTACCTAACAGGAGTCACTTTACATAATAGGCTCTAGACCAATGAGAGCTCGTCATTTGACGGAAGTAGAGTTGTAATAAAAATAACGCTATTCGTACATCAGCTGATTGTACCCATACGTTCCGGATGTTAGTGTGTTATTGTAACTAACCTCAAACGTGAGTTGACGCATTCCGCAAACATGAGTGATAGTGATGAATTTTGTTTAACTCCAGAGGAAATTAATACAAAAGCAAATTCGGCTCTGAACAATTTGTTGCCAGAAAAATCTAAATTTCGTTATGAAAAGGTTTATAACCAGTTTATGGAGTGGAAAACTAGAAATGGTGTTAGTTCGTTTTCCGAGAATGTTTTCATTGCGTATTTTGAGGAATTGGCCTAATTTATCCTAATCGAATCCCAAATTTCGATTAGCTCACTACATCTTTACTTCACCTTTTTTAGTATGGTTATGAGTAAAAGGAATGTTAATTTCACTCCTGTTAAAAGGGTATCAAATTGAAGAATTATTACACACTTCTTATTTCTTTACACCCTGTATATTTTTGGTCGTAGATAAAGTAGTGTACGCAACGATTGTATTCAGCCTTTAAGCCACTCGTGAGATATTTAGAACACTCGCTTCGCTCGTGTTCCAACTTACATCTCACTCGTGGCTTAAAGGCCTTCATAATACAATCGTTGCGTAAACTACTATTGCCAACATTTATTTTGTCAAGAATGAGCCTGAACAGTTCTAAGCTTATAAGAAAGGAGAAGATGGATGGGTTAATTACCCAATTCGCGAGCAGTGTTAACAGAGAACTATTCCAATCAATGAGGCTTAGTTGACGACCGCGTTGAGTCGGGGAATGCCATTGTTTGTTGTAATTGGATCGAGGGAAGACATCCAGTCTTTGTCAATAAACACAGACACTTAAAATATAGATTTAAGTAAGTTGTGCTCTAGTAGTGAATTTGATGGTGAGACCTGAGGTCTGGAGTAGTCAATATGCAACGATCATTTCGCAGACGTTTCGGGGCTATCATTAAACGCACTCTAATGGCCGCATTTTAAGTCCGATTTGGTACAAATTTGATGAAATCTTGCGATCAGGATAAAGAGAGTGATATACTACTCTGAGCCACTATCGCGTTTCCGTTGAAAAACCCATAAGCAAAATGTACGTCTTCATATTCCCGATTTATAGACCAGGGAAATAAGACAACAAAAAATAAAAAATATTTTTCTACAGCACCGATCGAAATGCGGTTTCCGGCATTGTCTTCGGAGAAATCTCAGGAAAAAAGTCTACATATTTATTATAATACCTTGTCGGCAGACAAAAAGTGCATTTTGGGCATGCATAAAGTGCATCTAGAAGTGCATCATTTCCCATAGTTTATAAAAATTGTTTGAATTCGTGAAAACGTATAAAAAAAAACCGACCACCCGTGGGCCCCCCACGGGGGCAGGGGGGCACTTCGGCAAAAAATCAAAGAACTCAGTAAATTACTCGAAAATGTACACTAGGGTGTTTTTGGGGTCGCTAATTCCAAATCTGCCCTTCAAAAATATGTCCGATCTTCCTTGGACCCCCCATGGGGGCAGGAGGGGGGCACTTCGGCAAAAAATCAAAGGGCTCAGTAAATCACTCGAAAATCTACACTCGGGGCTTATTCGGGTCGGTAATTCCAAATCCACCCTTCAAAAATATGTCCGATCACCCTGGAACCCCAAGGAGGCAGGGGGGGGCACTTTGGCAAAAAGTAACAAAGTGAAGCATTCTCATTGCAGTAGAATCAATCAGTGAGCCTTCAAATGTTTTACCGAAGTGCTCCCCCCACTACACTCATGGGGGTTTCCAGGGCGATCGGACATATTTTTGAAGGGCAGATTCGGAATTACCGACCCCAATAAGCATCGAGTGTACATTTTCGAGTGTTTTACTGAGCCCTTTGATTTTTTGCCGAAGTGCCCCTCCTGCCCCCATAGGGGGTCCCAGTGTTCTGGATGACTTTGGTCTAATTTCCCTGGTCTATTCACTTCCTAATAGTTACTGACCCAGGTTTATCTTATCTAATGTTTGTGGAAGGGTATTGGTATTTTGTTGTAAACAAAAATAATCAAACCTTACTTGTGTTATCATTTTGTGTACTTGATGCTATCATACAGTACAGTATTTATTTCATCACACCATGTGTTTTCGTATTCAGGCTGTATCTACGCTTTGGAAAGCGACGCAAACGGAAGGTTGTATTACAACATTTGAAATCGTTTACCAGGAAAGTTTTTAATGGCATTTTACATTTTCTAAACTAGACACACCTAAAGAGATATTTAAACCTTTTTATATTCTTAATTTTTGTACAATGGTTAAAACATTTTATATTTCGGCTATAATTTGTAATAAATTACTATTACTAAACCTTGATTATTACTAAGTTTTTATTAGTTCGCTTTCCGTAATGTCTGTCTGTCTGGGTAAAACTTTGCAATCGAGTTTAAGCTAACTTCCCGATGAGCTAGGGACTTGAAATTTTAAATATAGGTCAGAACTGGATGACAATACAATATTCAATCGGAGTTCGGTTTCCATCATCTATGTCTGTCTGTCCAGGTGGAACTTTGCAATCGAGTTTAAACTAACTTCCCGATGTGCTAGAGACTTGAAATTTTAAATATAGGTCAGAACTGGATGACAATACAATACCTAACCTCTTGCAATCGGAGTTCGGTTTCCGTCATGTCTGTCTGTCTGTAGACTAAAAAGTAGAAAATAGTTAATTAAATTTAAAAAAAAAATCAATTTTTAATATACTACGTTTTTAAAACGAACTAAAAAGTATAAAATAATTTTCCGTGGGCCTTTCTAAAATTTTGAGGGCGAATTTTTAGTGGCTATGGAGATATTTATAAGACTTGAAGATTAAAAAACTTATCTAGATACTAGAAGTAGATAATCCGAATTAATTCACAACCAATTTCAGTGGGAAGTGGGATTCATTGTAATGTAATTTATTTACTCCTCCTTAACTATTATGGGTTGCCTGCGTCCCACATTTTTTAAACAATCGAATTAAGGGTAATAGTTAAGTTATATGCATTAACAGCATGCGTACATACAATATTGTTGTATTTACTATGTTGGTATAATGTCGGGTTTAACAAACCACTTGTTACACTTAACTTAAGAATTAAACTTTATCAGATTGTTTTGCCATCAACATAGAATCAAAAGTGGTACAAAAAAGATGTCTTAAATTTGTGTGTAAAAATGGTTTTTGAATAATTAAGGTTTTAAATTATCAAAACGCCTCCATTTTGAAATAAACGGTACCAGGAACTGGCACATACTTTCTCACAAACATATTTAAATTATCAAACAGATTCATTGTCACTTTATAATTGTAGGTGGGGTAGGAGAGGTGATATTAAAGTAGGAGATTAACTAATAAATATTATTATTATTAGCTAGAGAGAAAATTATTTTTTCGATTTCGAACAAATTTACACTAAACACGTTCACTAGGCCTGTAGGCCAAAAAGGGGGTTGTTTTTCAAAGATTTTCAAAACCCTTTTTCGTGCATCTATATGGGGCTAATTGACATGTTTGGTGCAAATTTGTTCGAAATCGATTGAATAGTTTTCACTCTAGGTTTGTATACATACATACATACATACAGACAGAAATTTTGTAAAAAAACTTTTTTCGACTCAGCGGGATTTTCGTCCCAAAACGGATATTTCTACAAAAATCTCAACATCGATTATTTTTGCGATCCCTACACTTTCTCTATACTATAGTATAGCGAGAAAGTAAAACGTGATTGCATATATATCGCTTTTTTCTTAAAATACATCATTCTTGATTAAAATGCATGTAAAGTTTGAACTCTATCGGTCAAACATTACTCTAGACATGAATTATTTTGTAAACAAAATCAAAATGCCGGATTTTTGTATAACGAAGCTTTTCCGGCCCAATGTTTGTATGAACTTTTTGTATTATTTTTAATTGTGTAATCAGTTCCTGAAGTATTATCCGTCCTCCTGAAACACCCTGTATAAGTGACATTAATAAGTGTGCCAAGTAAAGCGACGTAATTATCTACTTCTAGTATCTACTTTGTGCGCCCCACGTTGTTCAAATCTTCAAGTCTTATAAATATTTCCATAGCCACTAAAACTTCGCCCTCAAAAGTTTAGAAAGGCCCACGGAAAATTATTTTATACTGTTTGGTTCGTTTTAAAAACGTGCTATATTAAAAATAGTCTTTTTATTTAATTAATTATTTGTATTCATTCTTGTTGGAAATTGTGTGTAGATTCTGAAAATTCAAACTTAAAATACATGCATGCTTAGTCAAGAAACTGAAGTTTTACCCACACAAGTACCGATTTAAAAAAATACATCTTCAAATATTTATTACTGCAATAACATGGGTTTAAAAAATGTTAAGTATGCACTATGTTGTTACCAAATAGTTTAACAAAAAAGTGTTTAACACGTATGACCAGCCACCCTGTATATTTATAAGGAATCTTCCAAATATCTATATATTAATTTGAAAAGAATTTTTGTAATCCAAATGAGATCTCGAGTTTTACTGGACCGATATGCACGCAATTGGTACCAAATTAAAGGTAATTATCTATATATTTGCCCATTTTCCTTGGATTTCAGTTATTACCCCACTAAATTTTCTAAAAACGGAAATTAAAATCTCTTACGGCAATTTAACACGGGGTAAAATTGTAAGCCCATTGCGAGTGATATCCGGAATTCTATTGGACCGATTGACATGCGGTTTGTGTTAAATGAAAGGTAATTTGCTATATTTGCCTATTTTCCTTAAAATTATTGTACTATCACATTATATTATTTCTCAATGCCATTATTTTGTCGGTACGCCATAACTTCCTTAATACATCATCAAATTACATGCATGAGGCATCATTTTAAAGCTTTCCTTAACCGCTACACCGGAAAAATATACAACATAAAAAAAATACGAAAAAAAAAAAAAAAATAAATAAAGAATCAAAAAGTAACAGTGATGTAAGATCAAGTAAGTTGAAGGGATATTTTCCTGGCGTTGGCAACACTGATGATAACAATACCCAGATGGAGAGCTGCCGTAACGCCACTACATTGCTATTTTTAATTAATTGTAAGCGTGGTTATAAACAGCATTGTGGATACACCTATTTGTTGTTGTTTACCTTCTGCAAGTTGGTAAGTAACAAAATTATTTCTCTTTAACATGGATTTAAATTAATAAAACACTGTTAGTAAGTTAGAATGCGAATGCTTCGCACGGGTCAGCTAGTTCCTTCATTTAATATTTTAAAAATGGAATTTAAAATATTTTCTATTCATTAACATTGTATTTACTGATGGACTGAATATAATAGCACAGAATAACTGATTATAGCAGTACATGTGTCATTATCATCTGGCGTTCTATTGGACAAATATATAATAGCCCAGATCAGCTGATTATAACAGCACATGTTTTATTATCATAACATTTTTTGTTTATGTTGGAATTTACTTTATTGAAGTAGGTTATGTTTAATTTTGCTGTTGCTCAATTATGTTTTTCTGTTTGTAGTTCAATAGTTATGGAGGTGAAACGTATAATTAGTGATCTATATTGTCTTTTTAGATGTATTTCTTACTTTTTATATGAGACTCAATCGTTCAAATTGAACGAAATTTACTTAATTAAATCAGGTAACTAGGCCTACTCCTAACTTACGAAATATTCGCACGGGTCAGCTGGTATTTTATAATTTTAGTCATGATTTTTGCACAAAGAACTTAGAAAGAAAGACAACAAAATGCTGTTCTAACCGTGGAAATAGTATTTGCAAAGACCATTTGGTTGAAGCACGTGGACACTGTTTAGACGTGTCAAAAAATGCGAAAGTTAAATATTTTTCATGTAAGAGTTTCTGAAACTTTCAGCGCTCCTAGCGGTTAAACGTTTAAATTAATTTAAAAAAAAAACCAATAATAAAAACGTTTTAAAATTGCATGTATAATCCGTCATAAAAATAGGGGTTTCCATTATAAATTTCAAAGTTAACCGCCATATTGGAAAATGGCACCCATTTAGAAATATTTTAACTACATATTTTTTAATTTGTCATAAAACAAGAAAAGGTTTCCCATTTAAAGTTTGCTGTCAAATTAATACTTTCTGAGATCCCAATGGTGGCCCAATTAAAAAAATCACATAACATAGAAAATGTTTGAGAGGCTGTATCTCATAAACGGTTGGGTTTAGGAAAAAGTACAAAAGAATAAAAATTTCATTTGTGTGCCCAATTGAAATTCAACATAAAAAGTAGGTTTCCATTTGAAAAAATTAAGCTGGCCGCCATATTGGAAAAATGGTGGTTTTTTTAAATTTTAATATTGTATTTTTAATGCAAGGAAAAAGTAGGGAAGGTCCCCCATTTAAAGTTTGTTGTAACTTTTATAGTTTCCGAGATCCCAATGGTAGCCATCTTGAGTTGATCACCCTGTATATTTTATTATTTACCACAAAAAATTATAAACTTTAGTATGTATGCAAACGTTATTGTACTTATTTCCACCGAATAACTAGTTGGGATAAAAATAGTACCCCAAGGGAGTTTTCGCGTAACAGGGCTCAGCGCGAGTTCTCTAGGGTTAATACCCCTGTTAGTATTTAAAGTAAATAATGATTATTATTAACTACTTCTGCAATGATCAAATTAATTAATTATACAGTACACGATATTCGTAAGAAATAACTATAAAGTGTTTTATTCGGCATATTGATTAGAACTTTACCTTTAGGAAAATATGCGCCTTAGAAATCCTTAGCTACATCCAAGAAGAGAAGCCGTCTTCATATTTCCCTGCGGACTATACTACGGCAGCCACTCTTGCCTGATGACGTCAATATCCTTTTTGCTGTTGTGCTGCAATATAAAACTGTCCCTTTTAGAGAATTTATAATGTATGACACAACCTATTCACCTATTCTATACACAACCTATTCTATAACACCAAACACGGCGATAAAATATTTCATCTTCTATATCCTATTACTTTAAATGAGCAATTCTTGTACCTATCTTTGTATCTGTCACGGATCTCGAAAACGGCTCTAACAAATTCAAAGAATTTTTGTATTTAGGTGTAGTTGTGATTTTTAAGTACACCCATATAGTTGTATTTCGTGTAAAAACGCAATTTTTTGAGAAAATCTAATTTAAAAGTTGAAAAATTTTAACATAGGGTCTTATGGGTTGCCATGTTGGTTACAAAATAACAACGAAATTGTAAATAAAGCGATCAAAACAGCTGTTTATAAACAAACCAATTTATACCAAAATCAGCTGTTCATTGGATAGTTTTTAATTACTGTTAAAAAAACAAGCTAGTTTATACTGTTTTAGCACGTTGGAATTAGAATAAATTGGGCCTGATTTAACAATTTATTTTGTCAAAAAAAAAAGGTAAACTTCGCAGAGATGGATAAATTCTAATAGTCAATTTTGTAATATATGCCTGGCTTATTTCTGAAACATAGTATTGAGGTTATGTTAATCCTGAAATACTTTTTATTATATTTAGGTCTGGTTTCAAAACTTTAGTTGACAGAAAATAGGACTAAAATCGTAATGAAAGCCTCTCACGTTTCTAAAGCATGAATTTGAGGTTATTATTAATCTTGTAATTACTGTTAATATATTTAAACCCGGTTTCATAATTTTACAAACCTTTGTACAAACGAGCCAAAGATTAACGAGATTCTTTATCGAATTTTACAACTACGAGCGAAGCGTCCAGGGGCAGAGCCCCTTGTATATATAAAGCGAAAAACCACTCACTCACTGACTCATATTTGTTTAAAGTTTCTTCCATTCTTACGAAATGAATGATCTTGCCCCGCAGTATTATTATGTGTTGTAACCGATCCCCGTTACCTATGTACAAAGTATCCACACGGTTATTGTTATTGGTTACGTTGTTAGTTCAGTGTATTGAGTGTATGAAATTTGAATGTATTTTTGTTGGTAATACGAGTTCGATAAAACGTTTAAACTCGATTGTCTAGCTTGGTTCTTGTTTACAAATTGGATCCTTACAAGAAACTTAAATAGCCCACAAATTCTATGATGATTCTGGTCCTGATATCTTTCACTGTCATGTTCTTAAACAGACGTGGAATTTTAATATTTTTTTCAGCGAAGCGAGCACTTGGTTATAAGTACAGCATGTAGATAACTTAACATTACAGCAACTTTGTAATAATATATAGCTATATATATTTACTAGGGGAAACCCAATCGTGCTCCGTAAGCCAACCCCGTTGAAACCTTCTATACACACAATCATGTTATGTTTTCTTTATAATAAAGGTGTAGGATTAATAATAACCCCAAAGCTAATTTCGTAAATAATGTTAAATGTTCAATTCTAATTATTTTGGATATTTTATAAGAGCAGTTATAATAAAGGTTAAAAGAACCAGCAAGGCTCAGGTCTACACTTTAATAAACACCTTATACAATTAATTGCTTCAAAGTTTGAAATCAGCTGTTAATGATGGAAATTTGAATAAACAGCTGTTTTATCTGTTATTTTAATCAATTGGCTTCTATGGTAATAAATGTAAATAGGCCTACATGTGTTGGTTTATCGTCCTAGGCTTAACCTAATATTTTTTCCGACTAAATTTAAAAATATTGAATGAAAAATGTTTTTATCAAAATGAATTATAGTCTATGTTACTCAGGGATAGTGTAGCTTTTTATTATAAACAACTTTTTTTATTAGTTAAACTACTTTTTCAATCGGTTCAGTAGTTCCAGAGATTACATACAAACAAACAAATGTTACCGCTTTATAATATTAGTATAGATAAAGATATCTGAAATCATGGAGAGAGCCACACGAGTACACAAGCCAAGGATATCAGATTTTTTCAAACCACCTATTAAACTCTCTTCGTCCCTCTATATTACTTGCATACTCGGAGCGGTCACGGTCTTAAATTAAAACAGCAGTAAAACTGTTTGGACGACTTTTACAGCCGGAAGTGAGCTTTAACCATGTTTATTCGTAAACTGCTTCATTGTTTTTCCGCGAGTCGTAAAGCGTTTTAATTGTTTATTTTGCTATTTAAAACGAACATAGTTATACGAACCAATTTAAATTTTACTGAATGTATTTCGGAGTTTGTATTTATTTAAATTCTTAAAGGGTCTAATTTAAATTTCAATAAAAACTACGTTAAAGAAACTTGTGTGGTTGGGAAGAACATGCATATCTGTAATGGTTTCCTGTAAAGAAAGTAGGCACTTAAATGTCTTGCGATATTTAAATTAGACACAGTACACATACATAGACTATGTGTACATAATATATTGTACTAGTGGACGTGGCAGTGTTTCGCTATTGCTTGATTAAAAGGTGGTTATACCATCTCACCTATTTGACTCAAGTAATCGAATTGCAGATATTTTTTTATATAAATTACTAGCAGAATACCCGTGCTTCGCTATGGGGTTGCATCACTATGTTACATAATAATTGTAATATTTCTCCCTTATTTTCTTTCATTATTTTGTATTTCACGAAAGTGAATTATTACATGTATTTTCAATTAGTTTTGTATGTTTTTTTCATTGGCTGCCGGTCAATCGTCTTAGTCAAGGTATGTTTGCTGAATAATTTAAATCAATTAAAAATAAAGAATTCAGAGTGAAGAGCGTCTTCTTTTTCAACCGCTAAATCTACAGACTGGTGGATGTTGCAGGTTGAACAGATACGACTTTAATATGTGCATGCATAGATTGGGATAGATTTGACCAGCTTTACGCATTTAAATATTTCCTTAAAATTAATAAATGACAAATTTCAGATCTCTAGCTTCAAGGAAAAAAAACAATTAATACTTATAGTTTTTATGGGTTGCCATCACATTTTCACCCCTTAGCAGCACGTAACAAAATGTAAAACTGGTTTAGGCCTACTTTTTATGTGTTTTTCAAGAAATAAATGTACAAAATTTCAGCTTTTTAGCTTTAAGGAAAGTATAACAAACAACTTTAATTTTTTTAGGGGTTGTTTCAACTCTTAAAGGCCAAATATTTAAAAAAAATTCTTAGTGTATATAACCGTATGTGTACCAAATTTCATGTTCCTCAACGTTATTCAATTTTAGGGGTTGTTACTACTTTTCAATCCCTTAGCAGAATGTTACAAAGTGTAAAACTGGTTTAGGCCTATTTTATATGCATTTTGTAAGAAATTGATGTACAAATTTTCAGCTACTAACTTTCAGGAAAGTATAAAAACTAATTGTTTTATGGGTTGTTTCTTCATCTCCACCCTTTAGCATAACGTGACAAAAAGTAAAACTAGTTTACTTTTTATATGTGATTTTAAGAAATAAATGTAGGCTACAAAATTTCAGCTTTCTAGCTTTAAGGAAAGTAAATAAATAATATGTATAGTTTTAGGGGTGGTTTAACCCTTTAAGGCCATATATTTTAAAATCCTTTCTTAGTGCGCCACTAATGCCTGTGAGCAATATGTGTACCAAATTACACGTTCCTAGGCTGTATGGTTTTTGAGATATAAAACAAACAACATTTATGGTTTTAGGGGTTGTTTCAACCCTTAAACGCGAAATATTTCAAAATTCCTTCATAGTGCACCTCTAGGGACTATGAGCAATATGCGTACCAAATTCCATATTCCTAGGCCATATGGTTTTTTAGATACAAAACAAACAATATGTAAATGATTTAGGGGTTGTTTCAACCCTTAAACGCTAAATATATAAAAATTCTTTCATAGTGCAAATCTAAGGCCTATTAGCAATATATGTACCAAATTCCACATTCCTAGGCCATATGGTTTTTGAGATATAAAACAAACAATATGTATGGTTTTAGGGGTTGTTTCAAATGAGCACTGATCATGGTCCCCAGAACACGTTTTGTATGTATATATATGTACATACATATATGTATATTTGTGTTCGCACTCTAGCGGCCGCATTTTAAGTCCAATTTGGTTCAAATTTGGTACACATGTTGGTTGTCTACGTCGCTCGGACGAGTTCGTAAGCCAAAAATATTCAACAATCGGACACACGTTTTTGACCGGAAGTAACTATTTTTTGATATTGTTCCTACGAAAATAAATGTTTTTTAGAGTTTTTTCTACAAATCTAAATGTAGGATGTTATTCTGCACATTTTGTTTTTATACAAGTCCTTATAACTCGCTCGGATCCCCCAAAATCGATCAAAACGTGAAATACCATAAAAGTACCCGGTTCAAAGCATTGTGGGGGATTCTGCCGTGGGGTTGGCGTGCGAAGCACGCAAGGCTTTGTGTATTAAAGATACTCCCAACATACGGAATTTCGTGCGGAGCACGCAATGCTTTGTGTATTGAAGATACTCCCAATAAGCGGAATGGCGTGCGAACCATTTTGCAGCTATTCAGCACCGTCGTGAATAGACCTATTTCCCAAATTGTTGGTTGAAACCCTAAAACATAGGCCTATAAACTTACTTTTGGAAATTTGCTCAACTCACGTCAGCGGTTCAGCTGCGAGGTCGAATTATTTATAATTCGTAACAACAGAGGTTTGAATTGAATTATAATAGAGTAAACATTTTCCGTTAAGTTCTGTTTGTGTTTGCATTTATTTTGTTCACATAACCTTAAAAAGCCGTAGGTCTAAATTTGCCAAGTTGGTTGCTATGGTAAATGCACATGCTTTCCATACATTTTGTTTAAAAAGGATTACAACGTTTGTACTGATCAGATAGATAGGAAAGCGAGTTATTATTGCATTGTCATCTACTTCTGAACTGTATTCAGAATTAATTTCAAATCTCAAGACCATTACGAAGCTAGTTTGAAATAGATTACAAAACTTGTACCGCCAAAATGAGTAGAAACGTTGTAAAAATATGTTTTTATTTTTCTATTTCAGAAGAGATATGATGTACATCCATGATAAAACTGTAAATGGTTTTGAGAAAGTGAAAAATATAAATTAAATCATATAATAATGTCGAGATGGATATTGGTAAAACCTTTAGTAATATTTTGCTTTTTTCCGTAAAATATAAACATTTAAAATTCATATATCGAATAAAAAAACTAAAAAAATATTTCAATGTTGTAACTATATTTTGTAAGTTATATAAATTATGTTTACCCAGATAAGAAAGCTGTTCTTTTTCAAACATAGGCTACTGTTTAAAAGTTAATTTTGTTTATCCGAAAAGAGATGGCAGCACCTCCTGGGTAGCCTTAGGAACCAAAATTCTAGTTACTTTATCCAAAAGACTGGTCATCCAATAGCCTATACCTGTACAGTATGAAAATTGTGCCTAAGTCCGCCATCTTGGATAGGTCTAGACGACACCAAAAATTGTAATGCGCGTGTTTCAAATACACTGTTGTTTTGAACACTTACAACACTCTGATTCCTTTCAATTTTTACACATTGACAGAATATTAGTGTGGGTTGATAATGGTAAACAATTATGAACTATACAAAATCTTTAAAGGTCTAAATAAATGACCAAATCTAGGACTTAATATGGAACTTTAAATTGTGATATGAAAAAGTTGTTCTGTGAGGAATTTTTTGTTTTTTTAGTCAGAGACGAGGTGCAAGCGTAAAGGTTTGAGTCAATAAGTTAAATTTTATGAAACATATTTTTTCAATAAATTAGCTCAAGTAGTTTAGTTTTTAGAGCAGGTTAAATGTACGATTAAGTACGCGCCAGAATCTCGCCCAATTCCCAAGGCGCGGAGCGCGCCGACCGTCTTGTTATAGCGGTACTATCAGACGATTTATTGTCTCCAAGGTTTTGTTAGCTACTAACATAGCTTTAGTAATACATTTTAGCTGTTTTTCCCCGTTAGTAAAAAATTTGATTTACATTACCACCCAAAGATTAAAGGTAAAATTATTTAGAATGTTGTGTGATACCAACGATTTATTTTAAATCTGAACATTGTCTACCTTGTAATCAACAAGGCTTAGCAAACTATATCAAACGACATTTTAGAGTATTAACATTACGTTATTATACTGTGTAAAAATCAATAAATATTACTGTACCCATCGACCACAGAATAAAATCTTACTGAAACAAGTAAAACAAATTGAAATACAGTTTTCAGTTCTATGATTTATTCTCTACAATTTGTTATAATAATATTTCATTTTTTTAGCAAAACATATATTCCTAAATTACTATTCAAACTAGGCCTAGTTTTGTTAGCAGACTTGTAGTAGGAACATAAAAACTGGTGTAAAAAAAATTTGATAATTTTTGAACTAAATGACAAAACTTCTGTATATTTTGAAAAAAATACAATAAATGTTTCTATTTTTTATGTAGGCCTAAAGTTGAACTTCTTCTATTACTGAACATTTTTTGTTTCTTGAGCTAATAACTTCGAACATTTTACATCAATCAATTTTTTACCGGCGTATATAAATTCTTTGGACCTTTTCCTACAAAAAAGCTACGGGAACACTTTTGGATTGGGATATAGTTACTATATTTGGCGAATTTTTATTCTGTGGTCGCTGACTGTACCTCTTTCTTTATAGTAGAAAAAGTAACGCATAATAACGAAAAACGAAGTATATAACAATGAAAAAAATTAACATGGCTTATCAAGCTATATAATATGACAATTATTAAGTGTTATAATATTACGTGATTATATTGCATAGGTGGTTTCTTAACAGACATCGTTGGCTGTGGTTTGGATTCCACGTAAAACTTTTAGGTCCCGTCTTCATTAGCCTTAAGTGCAAAATAGCAGGACGTTAAAAAAATTTAAAAAAAATATATATATATATATATATTGCATAGGAGGGAATAAATAAAGCCTCTTTATTGTAGGAAAAAGGAACGCGTAATAATTAATTACAAAGAATATAACAAGTACAACTATAATGCTATAACCTCATCTCTGTTTCTATTACTTGGTAAATAAAAGTGTCTACTGGCCTAAGAAAGTGACTACTTTTGTCAAGTGATTTCTGATTTTATTTTTGTGCAAATTTTCCAAAGGCAAAACAATTCATTTTCATTTTTTTTTTTAATAAAGAAAAACTTTAAAATGTTCATAATATGTCGCAGAACCAGTACGAAGGCGGGTGGATGAACTCCGAACGACCGATGGCACTCGGGACTAGGGTGACTGGGTGACTCAACGCTGGTCGCCATATTGGCTAGGTCAAACTTTGCGCCCAGCGCGGCACATTCATCGGAGCCGGTACCCAGTCTATTTATATTCTGTGGTCGCTGACTTTATCCGCTACCAGAGAGCACCACCTCCTGGGCCTTTCATATTACTATTTTATCCTATCTTCTCTATATATTATAAACTTCTATCTTTCCTTTAGGCCTACATTACGAACTAAATTAACTAACTTTTCTACGGGGGAATTAAGATTGCAAGTTTTAAGGTTACGTTTAAAGAGAGATTTTCATTGTAATAAAGTGTTTTCCAGACCATGTTGGTAGAACTGCGGTGTGAATCAGGGGGTGTCGAGTTAGAAAGCTGACGGAGGCTTGACACAAGTCCCGGACAGGACTCTAGCGAGGATGTACTTGCAAACTATATACAATTCATATTTGTAATTTCAGTTAATTATAAAATCAAACAGACAGAAAACGTTCTTGTAATATAATGCAGGAGACCGCAATCTAGCGTTTTTCGAGACCGTAAAAATATAGCACTCGCCCACTATTAACCAGCTCAACTCAGCCACCGAGCATTGAATTCCCCGCAAGTTTCTTCGCCCGCACTAATTCAGTAGACACTTTAATCAGCGGTCCCCTAATTGAAAACCGTTAAATCACGAATAAAAGCCGTTTAGGCGCATAATGCAGTCGTTACTTTGCGCGCATTAATGTCGCTAAAGCGCTAACTTCCGGCAGTTAACCGCAAACACGAGAGTTTTTACTACCGTTTAATTTAAGACCGGCCGAATGCGATGGTGAATTGAGATTAGCTTGATGGGTTCACAGTTCGATTGGTTCGGAATATAAGTAAACATACAAAGACTTGAACAGGTGGTTTGAGAGGTATATAAATTAGTATATAATTAATAGATTGTTGCACTACTACAGTAGTTTGAAGTTAATAAGATAGTTTTAAAGTTTGTATCATTTGTAAATTTGTCTCTATTTACTTTATTCCCCTATACCATAATAAATGGAGAAAGTATTGTATTCGTAAACATTTTCGAGTTAGAGTTTTTGGTGGAAATATCCGTTTTGGGTCCCCCTGAACCTAAAAAAAGTGGTTTTCGGAGTGATGTCTGTGTGTGTGTCTGTGTGTGCGAGTGGATTTTATCAGACCTAAAGCCTAAACCAGTCGTCCGATTTTGATGAAATTTGGTATGGAGGTACTAATACCCCCGGTATTTCAAGTCGTGTTTTTCATTTTTGTGGATTTTAAAGGGTAATTTTCCCATAAAAACCCTTAAAATAACGGAAAAACCAACTTTTCTCAAAAACGGCTCTAACGATTTTGATTAAAATTTTATAGTTTATTAGGGACCTAAAGTACTATAAACTATAAAATTTTAATCAAAATTGTTCTAGCCGTTTTTGAAAAAAGTTGCTTTTTCCGTTATTTTATGGGTTTTTATGGGAAATTACTCTTAAAAATAAAAAAATTGGTATTTTGAATTATTATTCTACTGATGAAAAGGTAGATTATGTTATAGTAATTTTCGTCAAAAATAAAATGGCACCACCCGCATCCCTAATGAGGGAGAAAGTATGTGTCAGTTTCCTGATACCGTTTATTTTGAATAGCTGTCGTACCCACTACCCAGCTTTAACCGTGTTAAATTAATCGACTTTTCGAGATATCGTCAGTTTGTGAAAATAAAACTGTACACCCATCCTTTTTACGTTCAAAGATTAAACTCACTTAACAGGTTCACTAAGGACGCACATATGAGCTTGACACTGAACACTATGAGAAGCGGCCGACGCGACGCCAACCCGCATAGAGGGAGTATTTTCAATACACAATGCATTGCGTGCTACGCACGCCAATTTTAAGTCTATGTGTTACTGATGCACATGTGCGTCCGCTTTATAATATGAGTGATTATTAAGTAGAAACGTTTAAAACTAAAAAATAAAGTAATTTTTACTCATTTAGGCTATAAATGTAAAAAATAAAAGTTCAGCTCCTAGCATAGGAAATACGAAATTTGCATAGCAAGAAAAAATATGTTTTCTGTAAAGAAATTTAAAAAATATTTTTTTTACCAAACTTTATAGTAAAAAGCATTAATAATAAGTATACATACTAAAATAAATTCTAATAAACAGAGTATTTAGAAAATATTGACCCAGATTTCACCAGGTTATTACAGTATATACCGGTATGTGAAAATAATAAAAGAAGCTCATCAAATTTAAAAAAAGGCCGAAATTGTATCGTATAAACTTCGTATAAAGAGACCATGCCAGGACTCTAAAAGAGAGGGGGAATGGTTTTGAATACACAGTGCATTGCGCGCTTCGCACGCCAACCCCCGTATTAGGAGTATTTATATGATAAACAACACTTATCATAAGGGTTGTTTAGCTTTATCATGTTTTAACTTAGCTGCCCCGTAATTTTACTGAATAGGCAATTTTGTCTTGGTCATCATTCTGTCGTTCTTTGTGTGTGTCCAGGGACGATGATTCAACAAAGTATTGGGGGGGGGGGGGGGGAGGTTTATATAAAAAATGTTCACCATACTTCCCAACTTCTGTGGTGGGGGTTCCAACGCGCAGAAGGGGCCTCTAAGCTATGTTGTGTGGAATGGAATAAATCCCAGTGGAGGCATGGGGCCCTGGAGACTCACTTCTGGAAATTTTTTTATTTTTTTTATTTACTTCTCTAAATAAGGGTTTTAACGCTTCACGTGCTATAATTTCCCCATTTTGGGGGAAAGCCCCCATAGCATGGTGAGTCAGTGAAGGGCAATGTTGCCGCAATAACAAGGGTTTTAACTAAATTTCCCAGAACATCGTTTAAAAGAAGACAATGCATTTATTTTGTACATAAATATCTTGATTTTTTGAACTATAACTTGCTTGTTATTTGTGAATGTTGATAATTCTTCTTTTTTTAAAACTTTCCAAACCTAAACAGAAAGTTGGAGTTTTTTAGTTTTTCTTTTAGTGCAATTTAAACCCAACTTTTTTAAATCTCAAATTTTACAACTTTTTGGATTTAAAAATATTATTATCCCCCCCCCCCCCCATAGCGACGTCTCTGTGTGCGTCTGCACCTGGTGACAGCGTTTCTCACTTTCATTTTGTATCTAGTATTTAGTTGTCTCAACATCTCAGCTCCAGTATTCCAGTTCTTGGTTACTTCTTACTCTTAACTTAAGCTGTATTTTTAGGTTAGGATTAGTCTTCCAGATTTATTTTTCTTTTTGGTTTATTTATAGGTTAGTTTTGGTTTTTCACTTGTTTACGAATGTTGGGTGTCCGGACAGTTCCCCGCACTGACACTTCCACAGACTGCAAAAAGATACTGACACTTGGACGTGGCACACCTCCCCCCCTCCCCCAAGGAAATAGCCTAAGTTCATTAAACGCTGGAGTGTTAACGTAAGTCTATACTTTTGTCAGTTAGCATTGTAGGGTGTTGGCGTAAGTTTACTATTCGACCCTATCCTAATATTTTTGCAGACAACGACGTTGTTTTACATTCTACTGTTAAATGTTGAATACAGGTAAACATACAGTGACTAAATACTATAGGTTAGAACCTTTAAGGATTTTTTTTTATTATGCTTGCATTTCTGATCGCTGAAGCCTATAACCTTAAGGGGGGGGGGATGTGTGTGGAACTGTCAGTCGAGATTATTTCTGAGTCATTAAACAGGTAGCCACGTCCAAGGGCTGTGGGGAAGTGTCAGTATTTTGGGCAGTGTGTGGAAGTGCCAGTGTGGGGAACTATGTAATCGAAAGTTGATCTACGTGTTTTCATTTAAATATAGTGTACACAAATATTGAAAGCGTCCGAAAATTTTTTTTAAAATAAAACATTCTATTAAAACATCCCTTGTGATTTGTCATTTTCAGTATTCGAATTTATAAATTCAAGAAAGAAAAGTTTACACACTTTATTTGCTTCGCCTAAATTGTGTATTAAATTCAGCAACCAATCGCCCTCAATTTAAATATAAATAACCCGCAAATTTCTCCAAGTCCCGGTTCACCCCCTTTGACCTAAGGGTGACTTCTTCTAATTTACGATGCAATAAAGTCCTGTCTACATTCCCCGATTGCCCTCCCCCTCCTTCCCCCCTCGTGGTGTCAGAATCGCTTTATCGATCCGAATAGTTGGGATGTAAACATAGTTTGGAATTAGTTAGGATAATGGGACG
>JAGFPH010003970.1:62376-75720 GCA_018207615.1 Philaenus spumarius | reverse complement strand
GATATGTAAATTGTTAGATTAGGAAGGCAGAACTAGATAGAATAAGAATGAAATAAGATATAAGGAAAATGAAAAAGGAATGATATTATATTTAAAAGGTTTCAATATCTTGGGTTTTTGGCGGAGCCGATCAAACCAGATATCTTAAGAGGGGTAGCTTACAACGGACAAAACTCGTTGTAGGTCTTGAGTTTAAATTTGCAATTAATTTTGTAAGTTTGAATAATATGGACTTGCCGGGAGTTAAAGCCAAATGTAGGTCACGAGATTAGCATGTATACGCGGGCGGTCTGTTATCGGGTAGAATTAAACTTTTGGACCCTGCCTGTCTGAAAAGGATTGGGAACTTATAAAAATTACTTAAAAGATTCCTACGGGAAGCCAAAATCCAAGATTTGAATAAAAAGTAAAAATCTTCGGGAAATGCATTACGCTAACGGCGGGTGTATTTACTGCAAGATTAGATATTAAAAAATCATAAAGTTACGGAAGATACGAGCTTTCAAAGAATGAGAAAATTTTCAAAATTCCTCTAATTTAAAAAAGAAAAGGTTTTTTAGGCTTTTCTTGAAAAGGCCTAAAATAAAGGTGAAACAAGTTTTAGCGAAATTTTGTCATATAAAAAAGTTAATGGTAATTCATAAAGTTTAAAAGATAAAAAAGTAGGTTAAAAATAAAGTTTTGTAAATTCTAACTAAAACAAGTTTTAGTATTGATAAATGTAAAATATAATGTAAAAGAAAAACTAGAAAATTTATAAAAGGAAAAAGGTGATAGAATTTGCACCTTTACAGCTAATGGAAAATTTAAACTCAAACTTTTAACAATTCAAAATAGTAAATAGTATGCAAACGAAGTAGTTATGTAAAAATAATCCAGTATTTGAAATATGTTTCGGGAGTAAAGTAAAACCCTAGTTTGTGAAAAATCGTTGAAGTCCCTAACTCCACAGCAAGACAACCAGAAGCAGAAATGAGATGAAAATCCGGCTAGTGAATGAAAACCAATGGACAAGAAAAGTGGAAAAAGAAAAACCGAAAGAAGTGTAAAATTAAGACTTTTCCGGGAAAAATCGCCGCGGAAAAACGCGCGCGGGTCGTGTACGCGAACCAGGAGTCGTACGAACGTCACTCGAGTTCGTGTGGAAAGGTAACAACGAGCTGAGGAAAATGATGTCAGTTTCAGGAAAATCGGATAAAACCTGGAAGGGTTACATGGAAAAAGGATTTCCATAGCACAAAACTGAGGGAAGCCAGATAAGAACGCAAGACAGTAGAGGGGAGGTCCAAAGACGAGACTGATGGAAGGAGAACAGGGTGACCAGTTTACGAAAAGGGGCGTACTCAAAGAAACAATAGAAACTTAATTAAAACAAAGGCTAAATCATGTTACAAAATTATGAAAAAATTATAATAAAATTCAGGATGAAAAGTTACGTAAACTAGTAGTTTGAAATTGGCGAAAAAATGGATTTTAAAGCATTTTCGAAATACAGTGGTAGAAAGCTTAGGTTGGCAATGAAATAGTGCCGAAAAACATTATATAAACGATTGCTCGGGGAAACTCGGGATGGATTATTATTTCTGCGATGTAAGTTAACGCATCGAGAGCAGATACTTGTTTTTTATAAAATACTGTAGCGTGCTAGAAGCTGAGTATTTTCTTCGTTAAACTTTAAATTTTTATAACAAGTAAGAAGATACGGCATAGCGGTTATCATCTGGGATGCAGCAATAGACACCGAATTAACTCTACAAGAACGTCAGTGGCAACTTAGTCTATACAAGTTGGCCTAACATGGGATTTCTGGAAGAAAAACATAGCCTACAGGACAGCTGATACATGGAGTGATTCGTATAGCTTCCAGACAGGACTCCAGGATACCACCAGGCGGCCACCAGGACATGCAACTGTAGCTACGAGGGAATAGACGAACCGGGATAGCAGACACGGCATCACCACATCCATCTTTAAGAAGACATCCATCATACATCCAGACAACCCTACAGGACTCCACCTTCACCCACAAGACAACTCTATCAGCACGCAGAACATCTGTAGCTTGTCATCACTAGACAGCGTTCGCGGATTTCACCACAACGTCGCGACGCCTGGACAAGTGTGAAAAGGTCGGTAGAAGCGTAAAATACGTTAGTCCCCATTAAATTGCCTGAAGTAAATTCAAATAAATTTATTTTAAATACTGGGTTACGTAGGATGTTAGATTAAGAAATATTTGTAATTAATTAAAGAAGTAAATTCATTAAATCGTAAATTCAAATTTTCATTAAAGTATAAATTAAATTAAATTGAGAAATAAAATATTAAAATAAATTATAATTAATTAAGAGATTAGTTCTGCCTTATAGTTTAAAAAAGTTATTATTTTAATTGAGAAGAAAGGTATTATTTGGTTTTATTTGAAAAATATGAAATACAAGAATTTTGTTTTATGTTTAAAATTAGAAAAAAGATATTATTAAAATTTTATTTTGTTTTATAAAAGGTTATTATTTACAAAAACACCTAGTATTCAAATATCCCAATAGTTTATGAATTTTAGATTAAGAATTGATAAAGTGAAATTTCATAAAATAATTGCAAGCACAAATAAGCAATTTACAAGGTTAGTTCCAGTGTACTCACTCTTCAGAGGTTTACAAAAAGTAAAATTATTAACTTGTGTTCTTACTGAGCTAAAATTAAAAATAAATTACTGGAAGTATAAAGTAAAGTTTTTTGTCAGAATAGTCAGTGAACTGAATATTCGACACATAGTTATTTCACCTAGGCCAAACAAAGTGAGATTGCCTATAAGACTTCCAGTAGGTGGAAATAACTTATTCTCCAACGAAGAATTTTCTAAAAAGAGGATTCATTGTAGAATTGGCGCTGCCAGCGTGAAAAATAACGCGTTGCAGTTGTGGCCAAAACAAATTATTCTACAACTTAATTCCTCTAAAAAAGAATATTCGTTGTAATATATATATATATATATGATTTTTAACGACACCCCAAAACGTGTTCTGGGGACCATGATCGGTGCTCATTTGCTACTCCGGACCTTAGGTCTTACCATACGGGCCACTGCAATAGCTCATTTTTCCTATGGAAATTCGCTAATAAAACCTGAACACAAAATCTCAAAATAAAATTTGTTGTGAGATTTTCTTTTTTAGTTTAAAAAATGCACTACATTTTTATTAAGATTTAATGTCTTTTTAACAATTTTTCCAACAGCTAGGCGCAAACCTGCACATTCAACAACCGATGGGATTTCTAAACAGTAAAATAGACGAAGCCTTTACTTGCTACGCCGCGTATCTCCCCCTGGCTTTGTCCCCAAGTCGGGAGAGACAGAATGCACAATTGCTAAGGGAAGATATGCAGTCTGGAGATTTCCTCCCTGATTAAACCGTTGCCAAAGAACTCTGATAATTACACTGTAAGGATGTCTCATTGGCACTTCCGGGGGGGTTGTTATCTCTGCCTCACCCTTTGTCTCATCCCCTAAACCCGAGACATTATCTTGTAGTTGCTAAGTTTAACGTTCTGCTTTATGATATACCATTTATTTGCTTGTATTTGTTATATGGTTGTGTGTAATCATAACTTTACATTATTGCACAATATATTAGTTATTCACGAGCTTTCAATGGAAGAATTTTTAGTTTTTGGAACGAAGTTTTTAAGGCGGTTGCGGTAGAAGTTAACAAATAGAAAATGTAACGCGTAACGAAAAAAAAGTTATAAATTGGTTGCTACGGTAATGACAAATATAAAATACGAGTAACGAAAAAGCGTTGTCAAACTGGTTGCTATGGCAATGAATGTAAACACATTCAACAAACATGTGTTTTGGTTCATCAATTTAAATTTAGAGACGATCGGTTCCGTCCTTCGTAGTTAAAATATTAACGTCAAGCGCTGAAATATATTTAATAAACATAAAATGTCATTCATCAGTCTAGGCCTAACCTTAAATTATTGCGTTTATATTTAATTAATTTACCTGCCTTAACGGCAACGTACGTTCAATAATTTTAGGTTAGGCCTAGGAAGTAATTTTAAGTCTAGGCCTAACCTAAAATTATTGCACGTTGCCTTTAAGACAGGTAAATTAATTAAATATAAACGCAATAATTTTAGGTAAGGCCTAGACTGATTAACCAACATTTATATTTATTGAGTGTATTTACAACGAATGGACATTTAACTGTGTTTACCATTTTAGTTTTGATGTTACGATTAATTCTACACCTTTATTATAAACACTAAATGTATGGAAACAGTAAATAGTTGTATAAAAAAACAAACTAATAATAAACGGCCATTGAAAGATTAAAATTATGTATGTTGCCGTGCCGTTAGGGGGGGGGGGGGGGGGGGTTTGAGAGGGTAATTTAAAGATCATAAATAAAAACCCCCATCAAGTGATGCATCATTTTAAAGGGCTTGTTAAATTAAGAAGAATGGCACAAATTAAAGGTCTTCGAGAGTAGACCAATTTCCAAAATAGTTGGTTGAAACCCTAAAACATATAAACTCACGTCAGCCGGTTCAACTGCGTAATCGAATCGTTTATTGTAGCTCATGTATTACTGAGGATGACGCTTTTGTCGTTGAAACGCGTTTGATTATTAAAGGTACGTGTATTGGAATTAGTGGTATTGTTGTTATTTTTTAATAATTCCTTCTCACTCGTCAAACCCAAAATGTAATAATATGTTTGCAAAACTGAAACCAGAGGGTTATTGCAAAAAAGGGGGGGGTTGCATTGTCAACAAGAGGTTTGACTTCAAAGAACGTTTTTGTATTTCTTGACATTTTAATTACTATTAAAAGTAAATAGATTTTACCAAGTGTACAAAATATGACTGGTAGTTATAATAGTTTTCAAATTCAATGTAACATTTGCCAACATTTTTTTTTCTCAAGAATAAGCCTGAACAGTTTAAGCCTATAAGAAAGGAGAAGATGGATGAGTTAATTACCCAATTCGCGTGCGGTGTTAACACAGAAACTATTCCAATCAATGAGGCTTAGTTGACGACCGCGTTGAGTCGGGGAATGCCATTGTTTGTTGTAATTGGATCGAGGGAAGACATCCAGTCTTTGTCAATAAACACAGACGCTTAAAATATAGATTTAAATAAACGGTATCAGTTAACTGACACAAACTTTCTCCCAACTTACTGTAGTCAAAATAATATTGTTTTTAATCATTTTATTTTTTACTACTTTTTAGAACAAAACAAAAAAATAATATTCTACCTACGTCAATCGTATAAAAAAATTATTGTCCCAGGCGGGATTCGATCGCGCGACCTTTGAATTACTGGCCGTGCTCGCTACCGTGGTGCTACCCCGTGCGGCCGCCGCCGCGATGCTAGATTGACAACACAAACTTGTTTACTTTTAAACATTTCCCCATAATTATAAAACGCCGAAGTTTTGATAAAAGCGGGTGGTGTCATTTTATTTGGCATCTTAAGGACTATAAATACTGAAAATTTGATCAAAATCGTTAGAGCCGTTTTTGAGAAATTTGCATTTTTGTCGTAATTTAAGGGGTAATTTACCCTTAAAAATTAAAAATTAAAAAAATGCCTGGAGATATTAGGATTTAGTACCTACATACCAAATTTCATGAAAATCGGACCAATAGTGTCCTCTTTGGTCGTGTATACACACAGACAGACTGACAGACAGACACCACTCTAAAAACACTTTTTTGGGTGCAGGGAGCACCAAAACAAAAAATTCCACTAAAAATATTTTTGGGTTCAGGGAGAACCAACACAGATAATTGCACTGAACAATTTTTTGGGGTTCTGGGAGAACCAAAACAGATAATTCAACTGAAAATTCAAATTCGAACATTTTTACGAAAACAATACTTTCTCCATATACTACGTATAGGGTGGAGAAAGTAAAAAGTTGTGCTCTAGTAGTGATTTTTATGATGAGACTGAGGTCGGGAGTAGCCAATGAGCACCGGTCATTTCGCAGACGTTTCGGGGGTATCATTAGACGCACTCTAATGGCCGCATTTTAAGTCCGATTTGGTACAAATGTAATACACTCTTGCGATCAGAATAAAGAGTGAGATATACTCTCTGAGTCACTACCGCGTTCCCGTTGAAAACCCCATAAGCAAAATTACGTTTTCATATTCCCGATTTATAGACCAGGGAAATTAGACAGTAAATATAAAATATTTTTCTACAGCACCGACAGAAATGCGGTTTCCGGCATTGTGGTCGGAAGAGTCTCAGGGACAAATTCTACATATTATAATACCTTGTCGGCAGACAAAAAGTGCATTTTGGGCATGCATGAAGTGCATCTAGAAGTGCATCATTTTCCATAATTTATAAAAATTGTTTGAATTCATGAAAGTTTATAAAAAAACCACCCTGGGGCCCTCATGGGGGCAGGGGGGAACTTTGGCAAAAAATCAAAGGGCTCAGTAAATTACTCGAAAATGTACAATCGTTGATTTTTGTGGTCGCTAATTCCAAATCTGCCCTTCAAAAATATGCCCGATCACCCTGGAACCCCAAGGGGGCGGGGGGGGGCAAGAAGTAACAAAGTGAAGCATTCTCATTGCAGTAGAATCCATCAGTGAGCCTTCAAATGTTTTACCGAAGTGCCCTCCCCCACCCCTACACTCATGGGGAGTTCCAAGGTGATCGGACATATTTTTTCAAGTGCATATTCAGTATCTGCGACCCCCAAAACTCCTATATACAAATTTTGATAAGTTTTCATGAATTCAAACAATTTTTATAAGTTATGGAAAATGATGCACTTCTAGATGCACTTTATGCATGCCCAAAATGCACTTTTTGTCTGCCGACAAGGTATTATATGTATACTTTTTCCTGTGACTTTTCCGAATACAATGTCGAAAACTGCATCTCGATCGGTGCTGTAGAAAAATATTTAGTTATTCTGGATGATTTTGGTCTAATTTCCCCATCGATGTATAAACACACTGGATCGCTGGCTGCGTGTATTGAATACGGTCCGGCTGGCCTAGCCGCTTCCCCCACCACTGGAGGGACAGCAACAACACGTGAAGCATTCAAAGTTAATGCAACGCTCACAAATGTTTTAATTTATTTTGCTCAGCTTCAACAACGGCACCAAACATTATTTATAAAATAATCATTTTAATTTCTAAACAATATTTAATTGTTATACAGTATGTAACACTTATTTTTATAGTAAACTAGTGGACCCAGCAATGCTTCGCTATTGCTTGATTTAATTTAAAAGTTAGTAAAGTTATTCCATTGACTTAAGTGATCGAATTGCAAAATGATTTTTATGCCACAAGAATATACTACACAAATTTAGATCTATTGTTTGTAAACCTTTATCGATAATACAGTAAACGTTTTGTTTGTTTTTACCTAATCTAAAAAAACCGATAGTTGTGATAAATTGTAAAAAACCTGATTCTAAATTAGCCTAATTGGTTGGAAATAAACGTGTTTTGGTTCATTGTAGGCCTAACCTAAAATTATGTTCAGTTTTTGATGCAAATCAGTTGTTTTATATATAATATGTAACAACCAATGTTTGGAAAATTTTAACATAGGGTCTTATGGGTTGCCAAGTTGGTTACAAAATTACAACGAAATAGTAAATAAAGCAATCAAAACAGCTGTTTATAAACAAGCCATGAGATTGAGTATTATCCTAAATCAGCTGTTCATTGGATAGTTTTTAATTACTATTAAAAAACAATCTAATTTATACTGTTTTAGTACGTTAGAATTAGAATAAATTGTTCTGATTTAACAATTTGTTTTATAAAAAAAAGTAAACTTGGCAAAAATGGATAAATTCTAATAGTCAATTTTGTAATATAGGCCTGGCTCATTTCTGAAACATAGTATTGAGGTTATGTTTACTACTGTATATTTAGTCCTGGTTTCAAAACATTAGTTGACAGAAGATAGTAGAACTAGGACTAAAATCGTAATGAAAGTTTCTCATGTTTCTAAAGCATGTATTTGAGGTTATAATTAATCTTGCAATTACCGTTAATATATTTAAGCCTGGTTTCATAATTTTACAAACCAATGTACAAACGAGCCAAAGATTAACGAGATTCATTAGCGAATTTTCCAACTGCGAGCGAAGCGAAGCATCCAGGGGCAGAGCCCCTAGTGTTTAGTAACGAAAGGAAAAAGTTCAACTTTAGGCCTATATAAAAAGTAGTAAACATTTTTTGTAATTTTTTTCATAAATGTAAAAAAGTTTCGTAATTTAGTTCTAAAATAGAACTGTATAAAAGTATTGATCAATCTCAGATTTCTTATTTTGAAAACACCAGTTTTTATGTTCCTACTACAAGACTGCTAACAAAACTAGGCCTGTTTTGAATAGTAATTTAGGAATACTATTTCCTCTGCCCAAAAATGACATATTATTATAAAAAAGTGTAGAGGATAAATCAAAGAATTGAACTGTATATAACAACAACAACGTGTATCACTGTACATCTATCACGCTGCCCACCGCGGGTCTATCCCGCCAGTGGAGGGGGAAGCTCCACGCCGGCCGGCTCGTTTCTCGAACCTTTCAGACTACTCAGCGCGCAATCTAGTGTGTTTATACATCGATGAATTTCCCTGGTCTATTCACTACCTAAGAGTTACCAATGAATACAGAAAGTATTCTGTATTCATTGGAGTTACTGACCCAGGTTTATCTTATCTCATGTTTATTGAAGGGTATTGGTATTTTGTTGTAAACAAAAATAATCAAACCTTAATTGTGTTATCAGTTTGTGTCCTTAATGCTATCATACAGTACAGTATTTATTTCATCACGCCATGTGTTTTCGTATTAAGGCTGTAACTACGCTTTGGAAAGCTATGCAAACGGAAGGTTGTATTACAACATTTGAAATCATTTACCAGGGAAGTTTTTAATGGCATTTTACATTTTCTAAATTAGGCACACCTAAAGAGATATTTAAACTTTTTTATCTCCTTAATTTTTGTACAATGGTTAAACATTTTATATTTTGTCCATAATTTGTAATAAAATACTATTACTAAACCCGGATTATTTTAACACGTTTTTATTAGTTCGGTTTCCGTCATGTCTGTCTGTACGGGTAAAACTTTGCAATCGAGTTTAAACTAACTTCCCGATGAGCTAGAGACTTGAAATTTTAAATATAGGACAGAACTAGATATACAATATTCAATCGGAGTTCGGTTTCCATCATGTATGTCTGTCTGTCTGTGCAGGTGGAACTTTGCAATCGAGTTTAAACTAACTTCCCGATGAGCTAGAGACTTGAAATTTTAAATATAGGTCAGAACTAGATATACAATATTCAATCGCAGTTCGGTTCCCATCATGTATGTCTGTCTGTAGACTAAAAAGTAGAAAATAGTTACTTCAATTTAAAAAAAAAACAATTTTTAATATACCACGTCTTTAAAACGAACTAAAAAGTATAAAATAATTTTCCGTGGGCCTTTCTAAAATTTTGAGGGCGAATTTTTAGTGGCTATGGAGATATTTATAAGATTTGAAGATTACAAAAACTTATCTAGATACTAGAAGTAGATAATCCAAATAAATTCACAACAAATTTCAGTGCATTGGAAATGGGATTCATTGTAATGTAATTTATTTACTCCTCCTTAACTATCATGGGTTGCCTGTGTCCCACATTTTTTAAACAATTGAATTAAGGGTAATAGTTAAGTTATATGCATTAACAGCATGTGTATATACAATACTAGCTGACCCGTACAGCGTTGCCCGTGGTGGTTGGTATTTTCAATCTTTTTAATGTAATTTTATTCTTTTTAAGTGTTCAGTCAGTGAGTGGTATTTGACTTTTATATATATAGATCTTAAATAATAAAAGCACTATTGTCATAATAATAAAAGAACTGAAATTATGATTTTAGTAACTTTGATCCCCCAAACCCCTCCTAAAATTTCGAAATTTTTCATACCCTTTCTTAGCGAGCGCCTATGGCCCTAGAGGAAGCTACATACCAAATTTCATTCCAATCCGTTCGGTAGTTTTGAAGAAATCGTGATGAGTCAGTCAGTGAGTGGTGTTTGGCTTTATATGTATAGAAGATGAAATATTTTATCGTCGTGTTTGGTGTTTTAGAATAGGTTGTGTATTAATTCATACATTATTATTGCTCTAAAAAGGACAGTTTTATATTGCAGCACAACAGCACAAAGGATATTGACGTCATCAGGCAAGAGTGGCTGCCGTAGTATAGTCCGCAGGGAAATATGAAGACGGCTTCTCTTCTTGGATGTAGCTAAGGATTTCTAAGGCGCATATTTTCCTACAGGTAAAGTTCTAATCAATATGCCAAATAAAACATTTTATAGTTATTTCTTACGAATATCATGTATTGTATAATTAATTAATTTGATCATTACAGAAGTAATTAATAATCATCATTATTTACTTAACCATAGATAACTCGCACTAAGCCCTGTTACGCGAAAACTCTCTGGGGGTACTAATTTTATCCCTACTAGTTATTCGGAGGAAATAAGTACAATAACGTTTGTATGCATACAAAAGTTTATAATTTTTTGTGGTACATAATAAAATATATATACATGAAAAATATTTAACATTCCTATTTTTTGACACGTCTAAACAGTGTCCACGCGCTTCAACCAAATGGTCTTTGCAAATACTACTTCCAAGGTTAGAACAGCATTTTGTTGTCTTTCTTTCTAAGTTCTTTAGGGAAAAATCATGACTAAAATTATAAAATACTAGCTGACCCGTGCTAATATTTCGCAAGTTAGGAGTAGGCCTACACTTACCTGATTTAATTAAGTAAATTGCGTTTAATTTTAAATTAGCAACTTTATGTCGATTTATTTCAACACCTTTAGGGCCACCATTTTATTGTATGTGGTCCGATTTTTATTTTATTTGTGTCATTTTCCTACTCTTAAATATACCTTTAAAATGATGTATCACATGACCATACTTCCCATTTAAAAATTTTGAGTTGCCCCCAAAATCCCCCATTTTTAGGGGACACTCAAAGTTTCCGATTGCTTCAAAAGATACTTTGGGTTAAGTTAGTATCGTTCCCCAAAGGATATTTGTTTGTTTTAACAAACCCAAAAGTTAAAGGGGGGGGGGAGTGACTTTATAACCACCCTGTATATATCTTATACCTATTAAAAAAAAATTATTAAGAAAGTGTTTAAACTCTACGAGCTAGTCTTTCACAATCAATAATTGTAAAGGAAATAAATCAATGTTGCCAAGAAATAATTTTGGCTGGTAGGGCTACTACTTCACACGATACAGCCCTGCGCGTGATTCAATCATAAAATTAATATAATAATAATACAAATATGTGTAAAGTGTCCGTTTTTCATTTAATATTTGGCAAAGTACCCACAACGTATTTTGGTCTTAGTAGCTAAACAATTATAAGCTTATTTTAATTAAAACAATTAGCTGACCCAAGCGAAGCATTCGCATTCCAACTTACTTAAATCCCACTTATTTAAAGTACACACCGTATATTTAGTATCTTATAGTGCGTATAGTGCGTGTTTAGTGCGTCATGGGCATAGGTGAGGGTTGAAGTAAAGAATAGATGTGTAACCACGCTTACAATTAATTAAAAATAGCAATGTAGTGGCGTAACGGCAGCTCTTCAGCTGGGTATTGTTATCATCAGTGTTGCCAACGCCAGGAAAATATCCCTACAACTTACTTGATCTTACATCACTGTTACTTTCAGATTTTTTTTTTTCGTATAAGTGTATTTTGTATATTTTTTCGGTGTAGCGGTTAAGGAAAGCTTTAAAATGATGCCTCATTCATGTAATTTGATGATGTATTAAGGAAGTTATTTCGTACCGACAAAAAAATGGCCTTGAGAAATAATATATATTATTATTTTGGTCTTACTGCTATGTGAACCATTATAAGCCTATGTAGTAATATGTGATATATTAAAAACTATAATTGTTTAAAGTTTTTTCCATTCTTACGAAATTAAGGATCTTGCCCCGCAGTATTACTATGTGCTGTAACTGATCCCCGTTACCAATGTACAAAGTATCCAAACAGTTATTGTTATTTTTTACGTTGTTAGTTCAGTGTATTGAGTATATGAAATTCAAATGTATTTTTTTTTTGTTAATACGATTTCGATAAAACTCGATTGTCTAGCTTGGTTCTTGTTTACAAATTGGCATATTCTTCCTTAGAAGAAACTTAACCCTGGAGTGGTGGCGCCAAGTCTCATACACCCGCAAGAGATATATTCGTTAGTGAAATTTGGAAGGATTGTAACGAAAACCTGTTTTTCACAGTAGCTGCCTTTCTTACTGTCTAGTACACTCTCAATTGTCAAAAAGTGACTTAGCGATATTATTAATTTGGCGGTGAACTGCCTTTCTTACTGTCTAGTACACTCTCAATTGTCAAAAAGTGACTTAGCGATATTATTAATTTGGCGGTGAAAATTGCTGTTCAAGGTCTGTGATATTTGGCACATGTTTATGTTATTTTTTCTTTTTGCATAACGGCTAGTGGAGCAGACTGCATTCGAATAAGAGAGCTTTTGGTTGAAATATCTTCCGATAGTGCTGATTTTCCTATTAATAATTCAGATCCAGAAGAAGAGGTGAGGAACTTTTGAAAAAATTGTTTGATGGTACTGAAACAGAAGATAAATGTGATAATAGTAAAATTGAGGATAAAGTCCCAAAAATTCATTTGTCTTATCCATTATAAATTTATTTGCAAAAACTTTAAAATTAAATTGTTAAAAACATACAAATTGAGTAGTAATTTTTTGCATTGTTCACATAGCGTTTGTAATGGACAAATTGCACCTAAATGTAAAATTACATAATTATATTCTTTGATCGTTAATTTTTTTGTTAACTGTACATTTTTATTCAAATGTGTATAAATAAGTATAATAAATCTGTAAATTATACAATAACAGTGTATTTTTTATGCAAACCTGTTAAAAATAGTCTATAAAGTATATAAGTACGAGTTCAAATTAAATAATAAACTTTTGTAAGGTTATATATAAAAAAAGTTATATGGGTCTGTGAGACTTGACGCCACCACTCCAGGGTTTTAAATAGCCCATAAAATCTATGATGATTCTGTTCGTCATGTTCTTAAACAGACGTGAAATTTTAATATTTTTTTCAGCGAAACGAGCACTTGTTATATGTACAGGATGTAGATAACGTAACATTACAGCAACTGTGTAATACAATATATATATTACAACGGACAAAACTCGTTGTAGGTCTTGAGTTTAAATTTGCAAT
>JAGFPH010003970.1:50969-62276 GCA_018207615.1 Philaenus spumarius | reverse complement strand
ACTTTTTATTCAAATCTTGGATTTTGGCTTCCCGTAGGAATCTTTTAAGTAATTTTTATAAGTTCCCAATCCTTTTCAGACAGGCAGGGTCCAAAAGTTTAATTCTACCCGATAACAGACCGCCCGCGTATACATGCTGATCTCGTGACCTACATTTGGCTTTAACTCCCGGCAAGTCCATATTATTCAAACTTACAAAATTAATTGCAAATTTAAACTCAAGACCTACAACGAGTTTTGTCCGTTGTAATATATATATGTATATATGTGTTCGCACTCTAGTGGCCGCATTTTAAGTCTGATTTGGTCCAAATTTGGTACAAACGTTTGCTGACTACTTCGCTAGGACGAGTTCTTTAGCAAAAAAATTCCAACAGCCGGAAGTACGTTTTTAGACCGGAAGTAACTATTTTTTTAGATTTTCCTGCGAGAATAAATTTTTTTTAGAGTTTTTTCTAAAAATATAAATGTAGGATGTTATTCAGCACAATTTTTTTTACGCGACTTATAGCTCGCTTGGTTTCTCCAAAATCGATCAAAACGTAAAATACCATAGAAGTACCCGGTTCAAAGCCATGTGGTGGTTTCTACCGCGGGGTTGGCGTGCGAAGCACTCAATCCCTTGTGTATTGAAGATACTCCCAATACGGGGGGTGGCGTGCGAAGCACGCAATGCTTTGTGTATTGAAGATATTCCCAATATGCGGAATGGCGTGCAAAGCATTTTGAAGCTATTTAGCACCGTCTTGAATTTCCCAAATACACTTTGGGGTTGGGTTTACAACGTCAATCATATACATGATTTTTGATGAAATTTATCAACATGTATTTATTGATATATTTTGTTGGTATATTTTATAATATACATTTAACTTTGATTTGTCTATCCGTGCATAGCTAGTATGTTATAAGATTTGCTTTGACGTTATAAACTGTACATAACTACAACCTTTTATCATCTATATAGGCTATTCGCTTGTACAAATTTAAAGAAAAGATACCTATTTGTTTAGCTTCGGAAACATTCGTACAACTTCGTATAACATATTTGATTATTAATTTCTTCACTAATATTAATAACTTCTAAATCATTTGATATATCAATAAGCAATTAAAACATAATATTTTTGTATTTCTTTAAATATATTTAATAACGTATATAAATAAAATGTTTTAACAATCAAAGCCTACAGTTTTGTAATCCTTATATTTGTACACATTTAGCAAGCTAAAAATGCCCTTCAGCATAGTTAGGTAGGCCTAGATAAAGTCTGTTGTTTTTAAACAGTATTTTTTTATAATGATATATTACTAATGAATATCTAATTAATCTGCCTGTGATTTTTTACGGGGGCTTACTAGCATTGAAGAAACAGTGTTGCTTCTTCAATGGTAGTAGTCATATTATAATAAAATTACAACAATACTAGCATTGTTTTTTTTAAACATTCCTTGTATTAAAAGAAAACCTCCAATTGCGTGTATGTCTCAAACAATATATTAGTCATTTATTTAATTGTTGTCACATTACCGAGAAGCAGAGAGTTCAGATAATGGCCATGTACTTGTGTATGAAAATGCCCATAAATCGGTTAATTTCTACCAGATTTTAAAAGATAAAGCTGTTTCGGATTTTTCAAAACATTTATAAAACATGTTGTACTTATGCGTTTTTTTTTGTAAAATGGTAATTTTTTTGTAATACTAAGTTGAAAAAATGTAAATGGAAGCCATTTTGAAACGGAAAGAGATAATGGCTTAAACATTTTTGCCAACCTAGTTCCTAGTGAGGGTGACATTCAACCAAAATTGTGTTTAGATTAATTTAGCAGTTTTTTAAATATAAATTTTTAACTACAGACACAAGGGAAACGAAACAAAATGTGCCCACGGTCGTATGACGTTTTACGTTTCTCTTGACCCAAAGCGCAATATCATGCAATTTGTTCATAGAGTTTTGGAAACGCCCTGCTAAAACATTTCTGTCAACGCAGTTTAAAAAAGTATCTCAATTACTAGTTGAAACGAGGCAGAAGTTGGCATTGTGAAAGAATTTATTACCATACAATCGCTTAATTACTGAACCCGTACCTTCAAGTCATTGTAAACAGTTTATAGAGCTTGTTATGAAGTATTATTGTGTGAAATATGACTTCCGCGCATTGTTTCTGCGCAGCAGGTGTTTGCGTAAGGCTTGCGCGGTGGATTTTATTTGAAATAAATGCGTTTGTAATGTAGAAATACGTCGATCACGCAGCTCAACCGATGACGTGAGTTGAGCGAATTTACGAAATTAACTTTTTATGTTTTTAGGTTTTCAACTAACTGTCTGGGAAATTCGCCTGCTCACGAAGGCGCTGAATTGCGGCCTGCGTGTACGAAGTATATTAGAAGAATTCGTTTGTACCTCAGTCTATACCCCCCGACTTAAGCGCTCTTAGCGGACAAACTCGCCTCGCGAGTTTGCATCCCAGACGTCTGCCTCGAATCAGAAGCTGACCCACATAGGTTCGAACCGGGTACTTTTAAGGTATTTAACATTTTGATTGGTTTTGAGGGTTACCAAATGGGCTATATGGTTGGGTAAACAAAACAAAATGTGTTTTAGATTAAACTCCAAAAAAGGCCCATTCTAGTACGAAAAATCCCCAAAAAACTTTACTTGCTTTCAAAAAAACTTGCTTCCGATCGTTGGATATTTTCGGCTAATGAACTCGTCCGAGCGACTTCTAACATGTGCACCAAAATAGGTATATACATACAGGGTGTTCAGAAAAAGGGATCCAAGAATTCAGGGCGTGATTACCCACATCAAAATTAGACGAAAACTCCCAATAAACATAGGTTCAAAAATGCTCCGTTTTCTGTCCAGCCGCCATTCTGTTTTTTTTTTACAAAATAATTCATAACTACTGAAATGTACGACTGCTTGAGTTCAATCTTGGCATAAAGTGTAACCTAACAATGATCTATCTCAAGAAAAATAAGCGATTATATCCAAAACTGCGTTTCAAAATGGCGGCTGTTTCAGACCTAAACTACTCAAAAACCATACATTTTAACAACGAATTTCAGGACAACCCTTTTGTAGCCCTTTTGATTCCTCATCGGATGGTGTAACTATCAAAACAGTTGGATAAAGGATAATATCCTATAACTTTAAATGAACAATTCTTGTATCTATCTTTGTATCTGTCTCGGATCTCGAAAACGACTCTAACGAATTTAAAGAAATTTTGTATTTATGTGTAGTCTTGATTTTTAAGTACACCCATAAATATACTACTTGTATTTCGTGTAAAAACGCAATTTTTTGAGAAAATCTAATTAAAAAGTTAAAAAACTTTAATATAGGGTTTTATGGGCTGCCATGTTGGTTACAAAATAACAACTAAATAGTAAATAAAGCGATCAAACAGCTGTTTATAAACAAGCTAATTTATACTGTTTTAGCACGTTGGAATTAGAATAAATTGGGCCTGATTTAACAATTTATTTTGTCAAAAAAAAAAAGATAAACTTGGCAAAGATGGATAAATTCTAATAGTCAATTTTGTAATATATACCTGGCTCATTTCTGAAACATAGTATTGACGTTATGTTAATCCTGCAATAGTTTTTACTATATTTAGTCCTGGTTTCAAAACTTTAGTTGATAGAAGATAGTAGAACTAGTACTAAAATCATAATGAAAGCCTCTCACGTTTTTAAAGGATGTATTTGAGGTATATAATTAATCCTGTAATTACTGTTAATATATTTAAACCCGGATTCATAATTTTACAAACCTATGTAGGCCCTACAAACGAGCCAAAGATTAACGAGATTCTTTGAATTTTCCAACTGTGGGCGAAGCGAAGAAGCCATCTGAAACCAAAGGCCGAGGCGAGGTTGGGACGCGAAGCGTCCAGGGGCAGAGCCCCTATTCTAAGTTAAAGGTAATAACAGCAAATGTACATACAATATTTTTGTGTTTACTGTGTTGGTATAATGCCGGGTTAAACGAACCAATTATTACACACAACTTAACTATTATCCTTGATCCGATTATTTTGACAATTAACCATCCGATAAGAAACAAACGGGCTACAAAAAAGGTATCTTGACATTTTTTGTTAAAATGTACGGTTTTTGAGGAATTCACGTTTTCCAACAGCCTCCATTTAGAAACGCATGATTGGACATAATTAATTGCTCCTTTTTTTAGATAGATTATTGTTAGGTTAAACTTCATGCCAAGCTTTAACTCAATCAGGCAAACATTTCTCTAAATATGAACTATTTTGTAAAAAAAAATGGCGGCTAGACAGAAAACGGAGCATTTTTGAACCTACGTTTTTTGGAACTTTTCATCTCATTTGATGTGGGGAATCACACCCTGAATCCTTGGAACCCTTTTCTGAACACCCTGCATATACAAGTTTTAATAACACCCCGACACGTGTTCTGGGGACCATGATCGGTGCTCATGACCACTCCCGATCTTAGGTCTCGACATACGAGTCACTCCAATAGCTCATCTTTCATATGGAAATTCGCTAATAATGGTTGTAAATTTGTCGCATTCATTGTGTCCTGAGACTTCTTTGCAACCGAATAAACCGTTAGGTAAAAATACACTGAAACATATAAACTTTAAACTGATGTAATATACAAATTGGGCATTTTTTAAAATGTCACATCACGGAAAATTCATAATTTATTGACTTACATTTCGAAAAAAACACGTGTGCGGTCGTAGGACCCCCCTCAGGAACGGAGTTCATCACGCTTTAAACAACCATGGAGGCTTAAGGGTCTTCTATACCTTGAGTAAAACAGAAAAAATATGCACTTCGTACTACCGTGTTTCGGACGCCGTTTTTCAACCTAAAAAGTTGTGAAACATCTTAAATTGTTCTTAAAGGCTTTGTGCTTTTGTCTTATATCTCATAATTGAAAGAAATCGACGGCAACTCCTTTTAATCAACAGTTTAAGTGAATAAAAATCAATTATTTTTAACGCATTTTTTGGGAGTTTTAAGCAATAATTTCCATATTTTAAGCTAACACGTAAAAAATATAAAGCGTTCTTTATAACTTAAAGTAGTTTCCCAGATTATTAATTTATAAATAGAATCCGAAACACGGTATTACGAATGTATGTTTCAACGATTTTGCAGCTTGAGTCAGGCCTTTTGCATTGAAATCATACTGTACACTCGGGAGTTTTCTTCAAGGTAAAGAAGAGCCTTAAATACTTAGCCTTCAATACATCCGGGAATGCTACTCTGTCTTAAATAATTGCGGAGATACTACGGAGCCTTAAAAACAGTGTGTCCATGCGATGACTACGACGGTGATGGTCACTCGTTTCTTGAATGTATTTAAATTCGTTACCTTAGCAACCAATTCGATAACGGGTTTTCGTTACGCGTTACACTTTCTATTTGTCAACTCCTACCGCGTAAAGGAACTTCGTTCCAAACAATAACTTCGTCCCCTACTAGATCAAAATCGACAATTTTAAACAACGACTTGTGAACCCTTAAACAAAAGATAATGTAAGACAATGTAGATAATGTTTTTTTAGAAAAGAAAACCTTGAACCAGAATTACGTTTATTCAAACGCGTGTCTCAACGGCAACGTCGCCATCTTCAGTGTTACAATCAAACTATAACTCCAGCTCATTAGTCTAGCTCGTGCACCACTGTAGATGGCTGCATTGCAGTTGAAACGCGTTCGAGTGAACGGACGCGTTAGTTGTGGGATTCTGTATTTTATTTGTTTAGAAATTTTAACGATTTCATTAATTTCCCTACTACTGTGCCCGCGGAAAGACGAAACTGAAAACCGCTTCGCGGAACTTAAACTAAACGATTTTGCGTGTTTGAGAGCAAACACATCAGCAAATAATGGAGGTTCACTTCAATCGAGTTGTATTTGCGGTTTGTTGTTCAATATTTGTACGATTCATTTTGCAGCGTGCAAAGTTTAACAAACGTAAATAAACAATGAGCAGATGTATGATAAACTTTGTGTGTTTGTTCAAAATGCGATAGAGGAAACATCAAACGTTATGGAAAACGTTTGACTAATAGAATAAATAGGTAAAACAACATGCTACGGTTAAATTCAAACTAATTATTAACATTAATAATGCGATAATAAATTCAAAACAATTACAAATGGCTGTTTAATTATTCAAGTTACCAGCAATCGAACTCTATCTCTTCAATTCGAAATTATTGTATATAGCCTAGTCAACGAATGCCCAAAATGAGGGTCTAGAATGAAAGTCAAAAGGGCAGGAAAGACCAACTGTGGTACATTGTTTGGTGTACCTAGTAGTATAACATACTAAAAGTCCTTGACCCTAGGGGGGAGGAGAGGGGGAGTGGGGGTGGTTTAAAGGTACCCATTTTTTTATTGTTTTTCCTATATCTCAGTAGGGGTTGGTCCCACAAAAAATATATACGTATACAAAATTACAGCTGAAACAATTCTCTGCAGTTTTCATAACTATAGTATTTTTGCTATCTGTGACCGTTAATGAAATATACGCTCTCGAAAATCGGTAATTTTCGAAAAAAACGTTTATTTGCATTGGAATACTTTATTATTTGTTTCCCATGCGGTCTACCCTCGTGAGCTCTCTCCAGTTCTTATCTCGTTCGTAGAAATTTAAATTATTGTGTATTTCGCCTCAGTATATTATTTTATTTTATTATTACTATTATGTCGTTATGTCGACGGAAAAATGTTTTGTTTCTCGCTTTAGTTGAGTTTATTTATAGCTCGCTTGGTTCCTCCAAAATCGATCAAAACGTAAAATACCATAGAAGTACCCGGTTCAAAACCATGTGGTGGATTCTACCGTGGGGGTGGCGTGCGAAGCACGCAATACATCGTGTGTTGAAGATATTCCGTGTGCGAAACCCAAAAACATACGCCTATAAACTTAATTTTGGAAATTTGTTCAAATCACGTCAGCGGTTCAGCTGCGTGGTCTAATTATTATTTTTGGTGTTGAAAATAAGTTATCAAAACTTTGTATATATCTTGTGATTCATAACAAACAATTTCAAATATAAAGGTAGGAAATGTAATGCACCATTGAAAAGCTTTTTAAAATAGAAAGAGAATGGCGCAAACTAGAGCTTAATATCTTACTCCGTTTCAAAGTAATGGACAATCAAATTCTGGAAAATTATATTGTTATCATAACATCAAAGCAGGTTTTTAATTTGTTAATATTAGGAATAAGTAGGTTGTACGTTATTTTCCAAAACTTTGATTGTCCATTATTTTGAAACGGAGTAAGATATTAAGCTCTAGTTTGCGCCATTGTATTTCTCTTTTAATAAGCTTTTCAAAGGTGTATTCGATGACCTACCTTTATATTTGAAATTGTTGACCCCCCTTAAACCCCCAAAGATAGAGGGTCAGATATGTCAAAACATTTGTCCTTTTATGCAACACAAGATACAAAGTTTTGTTAACTAATTTTCAGTAACCAAAATAATAAGGGGGGTTAAAGGTACTTTATGAACGCACTGTATGTGTGTTCTCCCACTAACGGCCTTATTTTAGGCCAGATTGGGTCCGAATTTGGTAAACGCTTTGATTATCTAAGTCGCTCGGACAAGTGGGACGAAGTTGCAGAGTCGAAGCTGGAAGCTTATTAACAAACAAATTCTACTAAAATATTTCGTACAAACAGGCAGCCATTCAGCGCCTTCGTGAGCAGACCAACTTCCCAAATTGTTGATTGAGACCCTAACGCATTTAAATTTAGTTTTGGAAATTCGCTAAACTTACGTCAGCTGTTCAGCTGCGTGATCTAATTTTTTGAGTTTGTAGCGAATGTGTTGATTTGTCTTTTTGTGCTTTGGTGAAAAACCCAACACTAACATTAATTTCATCACATATCTGTGGTACAAATAGGGCCTATAATAATTCTGAGGTGTTTGTTTTTATAACTCACTAGAAAAAACCCTGCGTGCTTCGCACGCCAACCCTGTTGGAACCTTCTGTACACATATCATGTTATGTTTTCTTTTTAATAAAGGTGTAGGACTAACAATAACCAAAAATCTGAGACGGTAAATAATGTTAAATGTTTAAATCAAATAATCTAGTATATTTATGTTATAGCAGCAGTTGTAATACAGGTTAAAAGAACCAGCAAGGCTCAGGTCTACACTTTAATAAAATTCTAACCTAAAAGTTAGAAATACAAATAATTGCTACAAAGTTTGAAATCAGCAACTACTGATTAAATACTATTAAGGGTCGGCTCTAGTAAAACAGAAAGCAACCTGCGACTTCCTATAGCGGCGGTAGGTTACGCGGACATTGCTCATCCTAAATCCATTTAAAACCCGCAATTATTCAAATAGCGTTTTTTTTAAATACCAAACTCTTGGGGACAAAATTCTTTATCCGAATGGCTTGGTAATGTTTCGCTATAATTAATAGTTACAACGTAAAAAAATATTTAAAATCACTCTATAGCGGCGGTAGGTTACACGGACATTGTTCAGCCTAAATCCATTTACAACCAGCAATTAATTAAATAGCTTTTTTAAAAAAATACCAAACTATTGAAGACGAAATTCTTCATGCGAATGGCTTGGTAGTTTTTCGCTATAATTAATAGTGACAACATAAAAAAATATTTAAAATCAATGTTTTAAATTGTTAATAAATATTAAAGAAAATATTTTTCTTAGTTTTGAAAAAGCCATTTGCATGCATATTGGCCATAGCTTTAAAATGACATATAGTTTATAACTATCCGATCAAAAATAAAGGAAAAATTTGGATTTTAATTTAACATTGGTCTTATGGAGTGTCAGACAACATGGCCGACAGCTAGAGCCGACCCTTAATGTTAGAGCAAACTGCTGTTTTAACTGTTATTTTATTCAATTGGTTGCTAATTAATGTAAATACATGTGTTGGTTCATCAGTCTAGGTCTAACCTAAAAAAATGTTCCCACTAAATTTACAAATATTGAAATAAAAAATGTTTTTGCAAAATGAATTATAGACTATGTTACTCAGGGATAGTGTGGCTTTTAATTAGTAAAAAAAATGTTCAATCGGTTCAGTAGTTCTAGAGATTACAACCCACATACAAATAAACAAATTTTGCCTCTTTATAATTATTAGTATAGATTGTATTATTATTCCTTTGTAAACACTGTATACGAAACCGTAACAATGAAAAATGTTTAAAGAAAAATTTTCTACTTATTTCAAGAACTGAAAATTATGTTGAACAGTTATTTATAAGAGATGGGGTAATTTTGTAATTTACAAAATGTACTTTATTTTATTAACTGACATTTCTGGGTAAACTGTTTCTCAATCAGTTTAATTAAAAACACACGGAATTGAAATTATTCACAATTGTCCATTTCATAGAAGTACTAAGCAAACTTGTATAGGAATGCAAGCAAGCCCAGTGATCAGCACCCCCAAATAAGGTCTGGAAGGAATCTAGGGTAGTCGATAGGACGTCACCGTATAATGTATAATTAGACCAAGTTGTAAAGATACCACCCCCTCCCCCTTGACACGGTCCTGAGGGAAATCTGGGGACATCTCATGTTTATTAAACAGGACAGATATTTTTCCGTTTCCAGATGTCACAGTCTGCAGGGCGAATTTTACAAGAAATGAGCGTTTTAAGTAAGCACAGTGATTTGTGTTATACGAGGATTTGTTTTTAGTGCCACGTTAGTGACTACTAAAGTTATACTACGTTTATTAAACTGATGATGGTAGCTGTCCGAAACCGCTGTAGGAAATAAATTTCAGACTCAATAACAATCTAATAACTGAAATTAGAAACTAAATAATATACACTAAAAGATATATAATATATACTAATATTATAAAAAGGTAGAATTTGTTTGTTTGTATGCAGGGGGTAATCTCTGGAACTACTGAACCGATTGAAAAAATAGTTTTACTAATGAAAAGCTACACCATCCCTGAGTAACATAGGTTACAATTCATTTTGATAAAAACATTTTTTAATTTAATATTGGGTAAATTTAGTCGGAAAAAATTCTTAGGTTAGGCCTAGACTGAGGAACCAACAAATGTATTTACACTTATTACCATAACAACCAATTGAATAAAATAACAGATTAAAGAGCTGTTTGCTCCAATATTTCCACTAGCAGCTGATTTCAAACTTTGAAGCATTAATTATCTGTATTTGTAACTTTTAGATTTTTTTATTCTATTTTATTCGGTTTGCTTCAATCAAATTGTTTGGCGCAGTATGGTTTCAGCCTAACGCTTATGGAGAACAGTCAGCCCGGTTGGTTACCGCCAAATCGAGTTTAGGCTACCGCTTGCTGAAAATTTCCACCCGTCTGCGACTCATCAATCCTCCACGCCAGTGTGAGTAAGACCAGGAATGGCTGGCTCATTCTCTGTCTCTTCACACTTACCGTACCGACGACAGTAGCGCTTTCTAACGGTTGCCGCGCTAAGCTTGCCAGATTCAAATAAAACTAGGCTGAATCTTTAACATGGGCGTTGGCGCTTCTTAAAGGTTCTGTATTCATTGGTTATATTTACAAGTAGGCCTACATTTTTTGGAGTTTTTTTAGTTCCAGGTTAATAAATAACCATTAATTATTTAATCAAAATGTAGTCACTAATTGTGACTCTTATTTAATTAAGTTTTAGAAAAATTATTTGACGCCAACTATTCATGTTTAAATCTAAACAAAGTAAGCAAACATTAAGTACTTTTGATAGACCTATGAGCATTATTTATTTACAATTTTAAAAAGCCCTAATAAGCCACAGACGATGAAGAAGTTATTTTTATATGTGTAAAATTAATTTAGTCTTTTGATACTAACTATATTGTAAACAAAACTCCAAGCTTTGAATTTATGAGATGAACTTAACAGACTTGAATACAGTTAGGAAGCCGTATGATTTCGCTAAAGTTTCTTTAGACTCAATTATTAGTGGAATTTACTTTCTCACTATACTATAGTAGAGAGAAAGTATAGTGATCGCAAAAAAAATCGATGTTGAGATTTTTGTGGAAATATCCGTTTTGGGACCCCCTGAGTCCAAAAAAGAAGTTTTTACAAAATGTCTGTCTGTATACAGGGTGTTAAAAAAAAACGTTCCAAAACTTTGGGATATGATTCCTCATACAAAAAGTAAGAAAAAAGTTCCTATAAACATAGGTCCGAAAACGCTTCGTTTTCCAGATATCCGCCATTTTGTTTTTTGTGCAAAATAATTCATATCTAGAGAACGGTTTGACTGATTGAGTTCAAAC
>JAGFPH010003970.1:37236-50569 GCA_018207615.1 Philaenus spumarius | reverse complement strand
TCTTGACATTTTTCGTTAAAATGTACGGTTTTGGAGTAATTTAGGTTTGAAATTTTCAAATAGCCGCCATTTTGAAACGCATGATTTGATTTAATCGTTTATTTTTCTTGAGGTATATCATTGTCAGGTTAAACTTCATACCAAGTTTGAACTCAATCAGTCAAACCGTTCTCTAGATATGAATTATTTTGTACAAAAAACAAAATGGCGGATATCTGGAAAACGAAGCGTTTTCGGACCTATGTTTATAGGAACTTCTTTCTTACTTTTTGTATGAGGAATCATATCCCAAAGGTTTGGAACGTTTTTTTTAAACACCCTGTATATGTCTGTATGTATGTCTGTATGTACGTCTGTATGTATACAAAGCTAGAGAGAAAACTATTCGATCGATTTCAACCAAATTTGTACCAGACATGTCAAGTAGGCCTGTATATATGCACGTAAAAGGGTATTGAAAAACTTTGAAAAACAACCCCCTTTTTGGCCAAAAAACCCCCCAAAAAACAATTATTATTTTTTTATAAAGAAACCGCTCTAACGATTTTGATAAAATTTGGATTATTTGTAGCCTTTAATGTATCCTACCATATGCAAAAAACAGCATCTTTCTGAAAATTCTCGTTTAGCTAATAATAATAATAATAACTGATTTTTGGGGGTTTTTTGGCGAAATGGCGAAAACTATTCGATCGATTTTAACCAAATTAAGACCAGACATGTCAAGTAGGGCTGTATAGATGCACGTAAAAAAGTTTTGAAAAACAACCCCCTTTTTGGCCAAAAAACCCCCAAAATATCTGTTATTATTTTTTTATAAAAAAACTGCTCTAACGATTTTGATAAAATTTTGCTTATTTGCCTTTAATGTGCCCTACCATATGCAAAAAACCGCATCTTTCTAAAAATTGTCGTTTAGGTAATAATAATAATAATAATAATAACTGATTTTTGGAGGTTTTTGGCCATAAAGGGGGTTGTTTTTCAAAAATTTTCAAAACCTTTTTTCGTGCATCTATAAAGACCTAACTGACGTGTTTGGTGCAAATTTGTTCGAAATCGATCGAATAGTTTTCTATCTAGATACTAATAATAATATTTATTAGTTAATCTCCAACTTAAATAAAAAATCACCTCTCCTACCCCACCCTACAAGTTACAGTGAATCTGTTTAATAATTTAAATATGTTTGTGAGAAAGTATGTGCCCGTTCCTGGTACCGTTTATTTACGATATATTCAAGTACAGATAAAAAGTGTTATTATGATGAAAAGAAAATCAGTATTTTTTTATTATCTCTGCTGAGGTGCCAACCAAATATAGTCAACGAACATTCAGGCATCCAACGATGTTTCCCGACTGTACGCGGATAAAGCCGAAGCAGATATAAAAGATGTCGCTCGACGGGACTCCTGGCTACACAACCCGTCACGTCACGTCCCGGCACGGTATGCTCTCAGAGCATTCAAATATTTTCCAGCCGTGACGTAGTGGGTATAGCCACCCCCATTTGATTACACAGGAGGCATACCTCTGGAAAAAGACCTCTTAAGAGTATCTGCAATAGCTAAGTATGGAAATTCGCAAATTTTAAATCGAAGTTTGACTGATTATTAATACGTCTTTGATATTGTATGGAATTTTAGAGCAATAATTTAATAGATTTAAAAATACAATCAAAATTTAAATACTTTACTCCATTCAGAAAAACACCTCTACACGCTCTTTATTTTCTGACACAGTCGAACTCATCCACAAACGTTCCTGAATTGGCAATAAAATTAGTTTACGACTTGGTTTTACAACCGGAAGGAAATGATAAGTTGACGTTTATATCGGACGTCACGGCTTCATTTATCCACTTACTTTGTGATTTAGTGAGCCGTGTGCTTCCTGTCAGACGATAAATGTTGGAACAAGAAACAAGTTATTTCTGTCCGAGAACAATACGCCGGTATCAGAGTACGAAGGTATTGAGTTTTGAAATGTTGTGCTCGGCATATGTTTTAATCATATTTCAGTTGCATAGTTGTGGGTGTAACGAGGCCATGCAAGAGAAGGAACTGAAGTTTAGTTTTCTAACCGTTGACGTTGCAATGTGATATTGTAATTTTGCGATGTTTAAAGGGGATGTTTCACTGAAAAGGGTAGTTATTTTAAATGTGTATTATATAGGTTTGAAAAAAATTGTTATGTTAGGAACAGTTTAAAAATTAAATACGAAAATATAAAACAGCACTTTTTAAAATTTAAATAGGTAAAACAAATTAAAAAGTAAGAAATTCAGCAAATTTGCAGAGGTATTTTTAAATTGATGTTCCAGGTTATTTTAAACAGTACTAGAGGGCTTTGCCCCCTGCTCGCTCCGCTCGCCAACCCCCACCCTACCTCCGAGGGGCTCCGTTCAACTTTATTTTTTATTTATTTTTTCAACTTGAATTCGACTTCTTAATCAACTTCATAAATTATTGCGCCTGGAAGTTATGCAATACGTCTCCGATACGCAATGCAAGGCGCCTGGAAGTTATGCAATGGTCACCGCTACGAAATACACGTATTTCATCTATTCTTCAACTTAACAAGTCTCTCACATGTTTTATCAAGTGTCGTTTTGTGTTTTATACGTACTATGTTTTATTTATTTATGGTTTAAACACCAAATGAATCTCTGTTGTTAATTGTAACTGTGAAAAATGTTTTTGTAATCGTTCTGATGATGCCTGAAGGTGAAACAGCTGTAAACGAGAGATAAAACTTATATAAAAGGATTGCTAAGGCAAGTACTAAATAATAATATTGCAAAATAATGTTTCACTGGCTAAACCTTCTGCTTACTTCCTTACTAGCACACTATTTTTAACCTAAGCACAAAACCACATTTGTTATTTCAACGAGCGAGGTGTACTGTTCACAGAACTACTAGTATATCACATATAACATTTAATTCCCGATATAAAATATATTAATAAACAATTCATGGTCTACATTAACCAGCAAAATCTTCGTAGTAAAATAATTAAAAAAAACAAATTGGCCAAATTAAAAAAAGTTCAAGTCCAGAAAAAGCGTGCTTTCCCAGAGAAACTATTTTTTTTAGATATATTTAAATACAGGCGAATCATGACTTATGGTGTATGTTTCTTGTGCAGGAAGACATGTAGAACAAAATTATCAACAAAAATCAATTTCGAAAAATTTTAAATTAAAAAACCGCTACACCTACACCCAACCCAATCTACTAGAACCTAAATCCGCAAAAGACTGACCAATAAATATTGCCCGTGATGCCCTTAGATTCCCTGGCCCTCACGCGGATTTTCACTTTAAGGTCCATGGGGTAGTTTTGACATTTATATAACATTTGGTGCATTGGTCAGTGAAAAGACCAAAGACCAACACTGGGAACATAATTTAATGATAATTTCAATAGATTTCTTAAGTTAGGTCAGATTAGCGTCAGGTCCAAGCGTAAAAGTGGGACATAGATTCCAGCAGTCAATAAAAAGGTCCAGAATCTTCGTCCGCCTTTACGAATTATTTTGTGGTCGACCCTCAGATGGAATGTACCCGGACTCTTTGCCATACAATTAAAGTATCCAGATCATGTTTGCCTTTACACAAATATAAAATCATAACTTCCATTCAGATCCTCTAAACCATACATTGATTATCCCCCTCCTCCCTCCTTCCCAACTGTTCACCAAATAATCCCATCTCCAGTTGTCAGTTAACCGTCGGGGTCAAGCACAGCTGTTAGATTATCCCCTAATTATAGAGTCGAGCGAAGCAAACGATTGTCCCTTAAAAGAGGGTTCGGGATACTGAGTCATTGTTGGGCTTTATCGGGTTTGACAGGACACGATAGATCGATAATAAGTCGAGACAATCGAACGGATCTTCTGCGGATCATTGAGTTACTAAATAACAATAGTCGAATGAATAGCCGTTGTGGGCATTGCTTGGTAATTATTTGGACTATCTGTGATAGCTCGACTCGTTCTTTTATTCAAAGTAAAATAATTTGATTACGCAGCTGAAGTGGTGATGTGAGTTGAGCGTACTTCCAAAATTAAGTTTACATGCTTCGCGAGCTTACACCTCGATCTTGAGGACTCGGATTATGGACTGCGCTTTGCTAGTTGCAACTGGACCTTGCCGCTTAGGTTGAGGACTGCTTCGCTTCGTTCGCAGTTGGCATCGGATCAGAAGCTGCTCCACAGTAAAATTTGTGCTGGTGCCGGGTAATTTAACGGGGTAATTTTTTTGTATTTTACGTTTTGATCGATTTTGGGAGAACCAAACGGGCTATAAGGTTGGACAAAAAAAAATTGGCAGCATAATATCGTATATTTATTTTTTAGATAAAACCAAAAAAGTTTTCATTCTAGTACGAAACATCTCAAAAATGTTCCTGTAACAACGAACCAATCCAAACGACTTACAAAAAAAAATTGTTTACCAAATTCGGTCCAAATCTGAAGTAAAATGCGGCCGTTAGAGTGCGAACCCACATCGTATTCTTGGGACAATAACGTGTTCTTGGTTCGGTGCATGTTGGTCACTCCCGACCTTTGGTCTCGCCATAAGAGCCACAGCAATAGTTTATCTTAAGGTCCACTCCTTTGATGTTGACGCAGAATGTCCCAACCTTCCTCTCGCCCCCCTCCTATATGACGTCACTGAGATGTCATGACGCGCCGCGCAAGCACGGTTCGCCTTAGCTCTCACGTGTTATTTGATATAACGTTGCAGACGGAATTACTGAAACTATTAATTTGGTATTATCTTGTTGCGTTGCCGTCAAGCTACTAGCAAACCGTTTTAGCAAGGTATCTATTTGTTTAATGTTACGTTGCGGACGAGATTGCTTTATGAAATGTTACCAAGATTATCAAGTAATATTGTCTGAAGAATTACTTAAATATTCCAAGAAACGCCTTTACCAATAAAATACATTAAAACAAACATTTTCGGATTTATGAGATATAAATAAATAAATATATAATATACTAGCTGACCCGGAAATACTTCGCTATTGTATAGTAATTATTTGGGTGAAATAAATGATACAAATGGTAATTTTGTGTATCATAAGGATATGAATCGTAGTTTCTAAACCATGTCATTTATACCACTTCATAGCTGTACGCCATTTACATGTCGTCGTATGACCTAGTTTAAAATTTCAAATTTTTTAAACCCTTTCGTAGCGAGCACCTGTGGCACTAGAGGAAGCTACATACCAAATTTCATTTAAATCCGTTCAGTAGTTTTGGATAAATCGTGATTTAGTAACTTTGACCCCCCAAACTCCCCTAAAATATCGAATTTTTTTAAAAACTTTCCTAGTTAGCACCAATGGCCCTAGAATAAGCTACATACCAAATTTCATTCCAATCCATCCATTGAGAAATCATGATTTAGTAACTTTCACCACCCCAAACCACCCTAAAATTTCGAATTTTTTAAAACCTTCCTTAGCGAGCGTCTATGGCCCTAAAGGAAGATACATACCAAATTTCATTCCAATCTGTTCGGTAATTTTAGAGAAATCGTGATTTAGTAATTTTTACCTCCCAAACCCCCCTAAAATTTCGAATTTTTTCAAACCCTTTCTTAGTGGGTACCTATGGCCCTAGAGGAAGCTACATACCAAATTTCATTTCAATCCGTTCAGTAGTTTTTGAGAAATCGCGATGAGTGAGTCAGTGAGTGAGTGGTATTTCGCTTTTATATATATAGATAATAAGATTTAAACTTATAGAACCAGTAATTACTGATAACTCAAAATTTAAAAACAACAAATTTTAAGTACTCAGCTTCAAATTAAAATAAACGTTAAAACATATTATTAATTTAATGTAAGAGTTGCAAGCGAGATTGCTTTGTGTTAAAAAGTTACCAAGGTCCTAAAGTAATTTCTCCTGCAGCTTTAAGTTAAAATGTTTAAAAAATATCTTTACAAGCAAAATGCGCTTAAAATTGTCAGAATAATTATATATAAATAAATATATAATATACAAATAATTAGAAACAAATTTAAACCTAGAGTAATCAAATTATTGATGACAAAAATAAAACAATAAAACACAATTTTAAGTTAAACTTCCAGACTAAATTAAATTGCACAGTGACAATTTAAATTAAAATAGTTCAATGATTTAAATTCAACTATTAAATTAACTATTTTCTCTTAGGCCTAGGGAAGGAAAATTTCTTCAATTTGTACGAAACTTGTACAATACAAAATCATCATAAAATATAGGGTGCTCGATAATAAATTCGAAAGTTGGCCGCCATATTGGGAAAATGTCGGGTTGGAAAAAAATGTCAAAGTCACCAAATTAAACAGAACTTAAAGTCCAGGGGAGTTACTCTTTAACTTTTTTTAATAGCTCTTATAGATTTCAAGAGAAACAGCTGGCACACTTATATCGATCACCCTGTATAACGTATTGGATGGCCGTACTACTGCCAAGTGACTAAATACGTTTACTAAATAATATAAATTGTCTAGATTGTTATAGATTTAAACTACGTTGGCATTTATGGTAAAATTAACATTATTTATGTCACAATTTTGTTAGTAGACTAATGAAAACAAATATTTTTTTTATTATACATCTTGGTTAGTTCCTAAATATTGTCTTACGTTTTCTTACAACATATTCGTAACAAGAAAATTAAAAACAAGAGCTTGTAATATTTCGGTCCGGAGAAACTCTTTTAAACTAGACGGCGTCGTAGCATTGTATAATTAGACCGAGCAATGGCCCCCCCCCCCCCCCCCCCACTCAGGGTCCTCAGGGAAATCTGGAGACAGCTCATGTTTATTAAACAGGTCAGACATTTTTCTGTTCCACAGATGTCTGATTTCCAGTTTGTATTGGGTATACAATATTCAAAGGCCGATATTAGGAGGAATATATACACTGCAAGATTGAGTTTCGTGACTGACGAGACGAAATTTACAATCGCTAATTTTCTTTTACTTTCTCACTATACTGTATAGAGAAAGTATGGGCTAGTGATCGCAAAATAAAATCCATGTTGAGATTTTGGTGAAAATATCCATTTTGGGACCCCTTGAGTCCAAAAAAGTAGTTTTTACCAAATGTCTGTCTGTCTGTATGTACGCAAATCTAGAGAGAAAACTATTCGATCAATTTCGAACAAATTCGTATCAAACATATTAGTTAGGCCTGTATGGATGTACGAAACAAAGTTTTGAAAAACAATCCCCTTTTTGGCAAAAAAAACCCCAAAAATCAGTAGTTATTTTTCTATAAAAAAAACGGTTCTAACGATTTTGATAAAATTTGGCTTATTTGTATCCCTTAATGTCAACCACATGTAAAACACCACATCCTTCTAAAAATTCTCGTTCAACTAATAATAATCATAATAACTGATTTTTCGGGGTTTTTTTTTTGCCAAAAAGGAGGTTGTTTTTCAAATTTTTTCTAACCCTTTTTTCGTGCATCCGTACAGGCCTAATTGACATGTTTGGTGCAAATTTGTTTGAAATCGATCGAATAGTTTTCTCCCTACCTTTGTATAAATATTTAATTGTTACTCTCCTCCTTTAACGTACCGGTATCGCCTCTCCTACTTTAATACAATTATGAAGTCCCAGTGAATCTGTTTAACACGTTCACTGCTGCGCAAATTTCGTATTTAATACGCAGGAGCTGATTTTTTATTTTTTATATTTATAGCCTAAATGAGTAGAAATTACTTTTTTTTTTATTTTTGAACTTTTCTACGTAATAATCACTAATATTTTAAAGCTAACGCATATGTTCGTCTATAGCACGTATGCTCAAAATTGGCGCAATACATTGTGTATTGAAAATACTCCCAAAACGGGGGGAGGGGTTGGCGTGCAATGCACTGTGCGTCGGCCGTTTCTCATAGTGTTCAGTGTCAAGTTCACATGTGCGTCCTTAGCAGTGAACGTGTTAATAATTTAAATACGTTTGTAAGAAAGTATGTGCCAGTTTCTGGTACCGTTTATTTCATGAGATTTTTTGCGTTTTGCCAATGATACAATATAAAAAAACTGAAACTACATGAACTGAACCATATTCAACTATACCATAGCAATTGGTTACTAAATAATATAATACTGAAGACATGCAAATTAAATATATATAAAGTGGACTTTAACAGTTGCAGATCAACGATTCTGCCATAAAGAAATAAATATGATTATTAGCGAATTTCATAGAAAAGATTGGCTATTGCAGTGAGTCCTAAGGTCGGGAGTTGTAAATTAGGGCTGACCATGGTCCCCAGAACACGTTTTCGGGTGTCATTAAAAGCTTTATAAATATACTAGAGGGCTTCGCTCGCCAACTCCCACGGTGAAGCAAACGCAAACGGATTACCACTTATGAAACAAAAGTGTCAATCGTGGGAAGTAAAAAGCAGTAAAAAATCTGGTACCAACTGAAGAAAGCTATTTTTTGGAGAGAGAAAATTACATTTTTATTACGCTTTTAATTCTTTTACCATTTTCTTTTTGCAAGTGTTGTACCACTAAAATTTTCAGTACATTTTAAACATTTTTAAAGCCTCTATTGTGGTGTGTGTAAAGGTTCAAAAAGATCGATGCATTATTGGGCAAGCTGTGCAAACTCAAACGTTCAAACCTCTTCGTGGGACACTCGGTACGTGTTTTACTTTATTACGAGGAACATTCTAGTGATATATTTAATAATTTAAATGTTTATCTTTTTTAAATATTTTAAAAGTGTTTCCCATTTCTGAAAAACACATAAATACTGATTTTCAGACTACATTATCAACGCTTTAAAAGCCAACTGTATCAAATTTTCACATTTTATTCAATCTTATAAAATAATTCTAATTTAAATTATACGTTAGCAAATAATAACTTAGACAATTTTTAAAAGGAAATGATTAATTAAAATTATTACTTTACTATTCCAGTTCAGTATTATAGTATACTCAAATCTTACTTAATAGATATTTTCGAGTCCGGCATGTTCAGGAATATTCAGAGTTGAAAGCCATAGAGGCAGGAGTACCGCAGGGGAGCGTTCTAGGACCCCTACTTTACCTACTGTACACCAGAGATATCCCATGCGATGTGACGGCAATGATGGCTACATTTGCTGATGACACTGCGTTGTAGATGATGTCACTAGTGCTACGCATAAACTTCAGACAGTGTTAAATAAAGTTGAGTAACTGTATCAAACGCTGGCGTATTAAGCCGAATGAAACAAAATCCATTCATATTAACTTTACATACAAGGAAGTAACAAATCTCCCTGTGATAATCAATGATCAGATTATAACATTTTCGAACACAGCAAAATACCTGGGTATGACCATGGATTCAAAACTAAAATGAAAAGAGCATGTTAAGAAGAAAAAAGAACTCACTATTAAGTACAGAGGAATCTACTGGCTATTCGGGTGAACTCTGAGTTAACAGTGGAGAATAAATTATTAATTTATAAACAGGTACTCAAGCCCGTTTTGATATACGGACTTGAATTGTAGGGGTGTACAAAGAAAAATAACCTAGAAATGATCTAAACTTTTCAGAACAAAGTCTTGCGTGGGATAGTTAACGCACAGTGGTATGTGCGCAACAAGGATCTGCACGGTGACTGACGCATCAACCTAGTCGTCGATGAGGTCAGAAAGAAAGCAGGTAAACACAATCAGAGACTGCATTCACATGAAAACCCTGAAATGGAAGCTACTCTGGATGGGGTGCCTTCAAACAATCGATAGTCCATTTCGTAGATGTTGCAAACCTTCGATAGTCCATTTAGCAGATGTTGCAAACACTCGATAGTCCATTTCGCAGTGGGAGGAGCCAATCCCTGCCACCTTCAAACTCGTCTGTGACACACCTCCGGCATGACATCAAAGGGATGAGGTTAGGATAGCTTAGGAGGTAGTCTTCAACTGCTAGGTAGATTTCGATCATGGAATTCTTTTTGTTGTCTGTTATTGGTCTATTTCTTTGGCGGAATGGCGTCTACTATCGAGTGTTTGATCCTTCGCGTGGTTGAGACATCTAATATTCACACTATCTACCAAATGCACTATCTAGCAGTCGAATGGATCCCCTCTGGATATAGCCACGAAAAGGAGACTTAAACGAAAAAAACCATATGAACTTGCCTAGTTAGTGTTAATAGTAATAATTTATAAAAATATGTAATTCTCAAATTGTGATGTGAAAATGTATATATATTATCGATAGGCTAATGTGGCTCATGTGGCTGTTTTAAGATAGATAAATCATTAGTCGATCTATATAGATTGGTAATAATAATTTATAAAAAAAAACTTTATTATTAATAATTTTTAATGTAGTCGCGAAATTGAAAAACTATTTGTTTCTACTATAAAACATTAATCTTACTTATCGACCAGATTCAGAACTAAAAATTCTGCAAAATTTTACAAATCTCTAGTTTTCCTCCCTTTTTTGTCCAACATAATAAACAAAACTGATACGAAGATATAATTTAAGCTCTATCACCGACAAATTAATTCGACCACGCAGCTGAACCGCTGACGTGAGTTGAGCAAATTTTTAAAATTAAGTTTATAGGCCTATGTTTTAGGGTTTCAACCAACAATTTGGGAAATAGGTCTACCTCACGACGGTTCTGAATAGCTGCAAAATGCTTCGCACGCCATTCCGCATATTGGGAGTATCTTTAATACACAAAGCATTGCGCGCTTCGCACGCTATTCCGCGTATTGGAATTATTTTCAATACACAGTGCATTGCGTGCTTCTCACGCCATTCCGCGTATTGAGAATATTTTCAACACACAAAGCATTGCGTGCTTCGCACGCCTACCACCATATTGGGAGTATATACAACACACAACGCATTGCGTGCTTCGCACGCCAACCCCGCGGTAACATCCACCACATGGCTTTGAACCGGGTACTTTTATGGTATTTCACGTTTTGATCGATTTTGGGGGAACCGAGCGAGCTATAAGGTCGCGGAAAGAAACAAAATGTGAAGAACAGCATAATAAATTTATATTTGTAGAAAAAACTCTAAAAAACATTTATTCTCGTAGGAAAAAACACAAAAAATAGTGCTTCCGGTTGTTGGATTTTTTTGCTAACATGTGTACCAAATTTGGACCAAACCGGACTTAAAATGCGGCCGTTAGAGTGCGAACACATGTATACATAATACATATATACATATGTATATATGATTTTTAATAACACCCCAAAACGTGTTCTGGGGACCACGATTGATGCTCATTTGCTACTCCCGACCTTGGGCCTTACCATAAGGACCACTGCAATAGCTCATTTTTCCTATGGAATTCGCTAAACATTCTGGAAAAATGTTACACATCTCTAGTTTTCCTCCCTTTTTTGTCCAACATAATAAACAAAACTGATACGACGAAATAATTTAAGAACTATCAGTGACGAAATAATACCGAAATGCATGACACCTCTAATTGCTGTACTGGTATAAGGAACTAAACACACCTTTAAGACTTAAACTGATATAAAAGAACTGATACTGCTAAAATAACTTGGTTGTAGGTGGTGAGGACAGACAGAGTTAAGCCGTTGGGGAGATATGTTTATACGTTAAACATTGTTCATCTTTTGCACTGTAACCGTTACCCGTACCGTTATAAAAATGAACTATGATAAAAAATAATCGTTACTGCTTACAAAGTTATAAATAGTAGTCTAACTCCTAAGTCCGGTAACTGGTGCTGGAAATGAAAAATAACCAGTTATAACGATTACTTGTTGGTACCGGTAAAAAAATACCGCTCATCTGTAATAGGGACTTTGGCTTTATTTCGCTTCTCTAGATCGTTTGTCCAAAGTTTTGTTTGTTTTAATCCGCAAGCGGAAAAATATTATAACGGTATACACTGGCTCAGGATTTCTTTGCGACTGCGCAAACAACACGAGATATAAACCCGCACGTTATTTGCGTTTGCCCTGATGAAAGCCAACATCCAATATTGTTAAACAAATATTTATTGGGGTCGTTTCTTTTCACGTTCTTTTCATCATAAACATTTTAGGAAAAACCTTTTGTTCACTAAATGACGCTTTTTTCTTTTTCAAAACTGCACGATTTTTGTCAATTAACGGCTGATGGGGAAAAAACAGTTAAAATCTAAAAGAAATACTAAAGAAAAAAGTTGTACCAACTTTAACACTGAAAAATGTATATTTTAAGTCAACTGAATAAAGACAAACTAGTAGGATGCATGTGGACCTTAAAATTATATTTATTATAACTCCAGTAAAATCACTGACTTTAGTATTTTTAAATGTTTATTGTGTTTATGTGTTTGTGTTTTTTAATGTGTAAAGTTTATATTCATGACGAGAGCAAAGCCTGATGATGTCTCTGTGTAGATGAAACGGCCGTAACTAATAACATTCAAAGAGGATTATTTAAACAGACCAAAAAGGTAAATACAATAAAATAATAATCCAGTCGCTTAAAATAAAAATAAAATACATTTTTTAAGGGTCCGTCGTATTTCCCAATTACTTAATTTGGACGCGGTTTGCCAATAGAAGTTTTGACTTCAAAAATTGTTCAGTTTTTATCAAATGAGACAGAGAACGCCCAGAGATGAGATTTTGAGAGTAGACTTTCAAAAGGACGCAACGTAAAGACCGAATAAAACTGAAAGAAGAATTCCTTCAGCAAAGCTACTGCCTAAGATCTCAAAGCAAACTCCCTTTACTATCTTAAACCCATTGTTCTCCCCCTCTCACAAGGTCGTAACTCTAATTTCATCTTGAAAATAATTGTTTACCATAACAACTGTGACGTTTTAAAATTTACCAATTTTATTAAAATAGCTCTGAATGCTCGGAGTTTTTCCCAGGGTATAGAAGAGCCTACAAAAAAATGTAAATTGTGTGCTTAAGACCACACGGGAGAAGTGTAAACGTTTTAACACAACTTACGAAATGAGGAAGCACAATGTCCATTTCAGATGTATTACCAATTAAACTATACATTGTGTTAACATTAACGGGTTAAGCCTATGACGTAGGACAATCTGTTACTCTTATATACCCAACTCAAATATAACTACCAATACGTTAGTGGCCTAACCGGATAAGACGCTAGTCCATGGTGATAGACTCAGCTGGTTCCAATCTCTGCAAGACCAAAACTTTTTTAAACTGACGGAATAGAACGTTTCAGAAAATATGTGACGGTCAAATCCGATTAACCCACCAGCAAACGAGCGTTTCACAATAGAGCGTTTCAGAAAATGCGTGACGGTAAAAACCGATTCACCGCCAGCAAACG